>JAUCMS010000044.1:7406390-7435058 GCA_032357445.1 Enteromius radiatus | reverse complement strand
TTACACAGTGGAAAACCATACAGAGCCGAGCCGAGTCGAGCTGAGTCGAGCCGGTACTGTGCAGTGGAAAAGCGCCAATATATGACTTTCTCACTTCTTTGGTACACAAAAGAAGATATTCGGAAGAATGTTTTGACTGGTTTATCAATATAATGAAAGTCAGTGTGGTCCAAAAAACATTGTAACACAATGTCCATTTTGTCCATATAAAACACTGATAAAGCACTGAGATATATTTTAAACTATCTTCTTTTGTGTTCTGCAGAAGTGTTTTTTTGGATGGACTATTGCTTTAAAAGAGCTGTTTTATGTTTGTAAGCTTAGTTAATGTTACTTACACTGCTGGCTGAGCCAGATATTTACATGTTTAACTGCTCAAACAAATAGGGTGGCTAATATTAAACTTGGAGAGGAGAAAATATTTTAGCATCAGAAAAATGAGACACTTCTTCTTTAAGTGTAATATTACATGTGACATATTTGTAAGGAAAATTTTGCATAAAATGACAAAAGATCCAAACTCTAAATTTTTGCAAACGAGCAAACTCTAAATTTAGTCAAAGCTTGAAACTAAACCCACATGAATTGCGGGTGGTCATTTAGTCTCCACATGTTTGCGTTTTACAGGGGTAGTTTATGAAATGTATTGTGGACAAACTTGGGAGTCCTTTTTTTAGATTAGCACTATGTGCTAGCGAGGCATTTTTCTGTCCTGAGTTATTTCATTTTAATGTGTATGTGTGGCTCCTCATTGTTTGCCACTCCTGGGATGGAAAAGCGCAGCCACTCATTTGCTCCATAGTGAGTCATCTAGCCTTACGGTGTATCAAGCCAACTAAACTTGCCACTGTTAGTGGTCATGGGGCCGTTTGACCAAGGAGAAGTGGGCAGAGCATCTTCAGAGCTGTATTAGTATTGTAGATAGTATTGTTCTGAGAGAGGGCCCTTTCCTACCAGCACTTCCTCACTGATAACCTCAAAGCAGCTTGAGCCCTGTTGCTTGGCCCGTGGTGTGTTTTTATTGTGGAGTAAAAGCATATGTCAGCTTGAAATTGTCAGTGCTTTGTAGTTCAGTTTAAGAAAAACCCAGCAGTCTTCTAGAGCTATTTATATGGGATATTTGGCATCAGTAGCCCTTACAGCGGTCTTGGGCTGTTGTTGATGCCCCACGCTTTGATCCCCCGAACATTCCAAGTGTGATTAAATGTGTTACAGAGAGCAGTTCAATTTTACACTTTCAAAGATCTTTTACTTTACACTTGACCCAAAACCAATCTGACCCAGGTCACTTTTGAACTCTGTCATGGGTTGCATAATGCTATTAGGTGGTATTATAATTAGGTTGCATAATAAAGTCAGTATTGATAACAAAAGCAATATTATTATTATACCTATTACTGTATGTTGCCTATTTAAACTCGTAAGACCTACCTGACTTTTGAAAGTTATCTTGGCAAATATATTAAGCAGGACAACTGTTTTCAACAATAAGAAGTGTTTCTTGAGCAGCAAAGCAGCATATTAAAATGATTTCTGAAGGATCATGTGACACTGGAGTAATGGTTGCTGATAATTTGGCTTTTTGGTAAATTAGATTTAAAACAAGTATGTTAAAATAGTTAAAACAGTTATTTTAAATCGCAGTTATATATTATATTTTACATTATTACACGGCTTCGTGGAATACTCGATTCTGATTGGTCAGTCGCCACATACCAAAGTTTTTTACTGCCAGATATCAACTGGTAAAACTAATAACACAGGCTCATCCGGTACTGCGGATCATCACTGTCACTGACAGTGGCTTAAAAATGCTTAACCATGAGGAAAAAGCAAAAGCAGCATATTATTTATTGTTTTATTATTTACTTTTGGGGCAAGAAGCTGTGTAATAAGCAGGATAATGTACAGCCAGAAGGTTGTTATCGCAGAATAAAGCTTATCGGAAGCGGATATAACATTATATGTAATATGTATTAATTTTAATGTTTTTACAGAACTTTTCATCAAACTTACTAACCCCAAACTTTTAAACTTTAAATCAGCTGTCTGATACTGTAACAATGCTTCATTTGTAAATAATAAATCAAGCTGTTCGTGCAAGGTGGCCAAAAAAGCACCAAATTGTACAGTTAATTGGTGAGCAGATAACATCTTTTGTTGAAGGTGTGCTCTCTTATGTTAAATTTATAGCCATTCCAAGCGAGACCATGGACAAAAGCTGGATTGATGTTATCAGATGTAATTAGCCTAGCAGGCTTTGCTAGTCCTGCTGGAAGTAATCATTAGCCCCTTGCTAGCTACATCTTTAAGAAACATATGTTCTCTGTTTTAATCCCTGAGCTACAACTACAACTCTTAAAGATGACCCAAGGAGGTTTTCACGAGGCTGCACGGTTCTTAGTACGTTCGGATGATACTCATGGTTTTGGCTAAGACTGTGCAGATTTATCAGAAGAAGTTTGTTTTAAATTATATGTCAAGGTTATTCCAAAGCAGGGCATGCTCAGCTGTTTTTAATTAAATGAGCTGATGGGAACGTGGTTCTGTTACATCTGAATGTTTCAACGTAGAGTTCCCTTATTTATTTATTTTTTTACAGTTTGTTAACTTATTAGCAATGACAGATGTTATACATCACATCAAATATCTTTCATTCTTTAGTTCGAACCTTGAAATTGATGTTTGAAAGTCAGCCAGGTCTATGATTTCCATCCTTTCGATACTTCTCTCCCTAGACAGTACACTTAGGCTCTTACTAAGCTCGAAATAGTTCTGAATTCCTGTATGTGACTGTGAAAGTAAAAACGTATGTCAGGACAGTGGAATTCACTCTCCTTGACTTTGGGTTTGAAGGGAGTGCAGACTGACTCCCCAAAGGAGGAGTCTTTATTAGATTAGAATATTGTTCTATACAGTGTTGGAAAATGGACAGTAGACATTTTATTAGCTTCATATTCGTATATCACTCAGTCTATATAAACAAATGAAGGAACACTTTGTGCTGCGGTTGAGAAATGTTCTGTTGAGTGCGTATCATGTCTATCGCATGCTGCTTTTAGGCAAAGTGTCTTAAATCTGTAAAGCTCAGGGGCCACAAAGCAGGATCCTTGTATCCTCAATGCCAGCAAAACTATTTAGCAAATCATAGTAAACTGGTTATAAAATTTCACTTGTTTGCCAAATAGGCATTTTAGTGTAGGTTAACCAAAAGTATAACTATTTTTTATTTATTAATTTATTTTAACAAATATTTTAATTTATTTACATTTATTTTAATTGATTTATTATTTATTTTTAAATTTAATTGCATACTTTTTTATGTACATTCTTTTATGATACAGATAATAACATGACAATAACAAGGCCCTGTTTACACCTGGTATATGCTTGAGTGAAGGGAGACACGTTTCTGTTTATATCTGGTGTTTTAGTCTCTTTTGTCCACTTTCAACCACTTCCAGATTATATACAGGTATATATGGGCTTTTGTCTGTTCTTTCATCTAATATTGCAAAATAAGCTAGTGCAATTTACATAATACAAAAGAAGATAACGGAAAATGATACAGAGAGCAGCCACTTTCTTTTCTTCTTTCATAGCCAAAGAAATAGGCCAAACATTGTTGGTTTTTGTTAGAATCAGGACTGGAAAGAGTACATCATGCATTTTGCTTTTTTGGTCAAAATGATGAATTTATCCGCACTGTAAAAACAAAACCTTTTGAGTCTTAAATGCTAAAAAAAATGCTATTTTAACAACATAAAACCCCTTGTCAGACCAACAAAATTACCCCAAATGTTGTCCCAACTAGTGAAACTTAGTTGTCTGAACAAAGAATTTCATTTTGTTGAAGTGTTAAGGCTTTGTGAGTTTCCAGCATGCATTGCTGCATGGATAATTATGCAGTTACTGTTATATGAATGCTTTTAACCACATGATCATTTAAACTACAAAAACAATTCGGTCAAAGGGTTTTTGGCTAGTATGGAAGTGGTCGAAAATGTACAAGCTCAAAACTTTTCAGATCCAGTTAATATTAGCAATTGTAATCTAATTAAAATGCACCTTAAAGGTGCTCTATGCGATGTTGCAGGATTTTAGCTTGATTTAATTTTTATTTTAAACCGTATGCATAACCCCTTGATCGTCTTGTTGTCTGCCCTCTGAATACATTGGGAAAAAACCCGGTCTCGAAAGACAACACATAGGCTGCAATACCAAAACACAGAATAGGGGCAAGGGACGTGCACCAAAACAATAACAAACAAACAGCAAGAAGAGGTGGGGTTTAATATGCGTGCACATAATAGACAAGTTGATTGGACAGCGTGAATCTTGAGAGTCTTTTATTTAGACATGTTACTTTGATGTTAGCTCTGTAGCTGTCTCTCTTGGGTTAGCACCACCTTTCGTATCAATGCGCTTTGAGCGTTCACGGCAGTTACAGACACTGTAACACTGGGGGGAGGGGGGAGCTTGCTCTGTTTTGTTTTTTATTTACGTGAAACGTCAGCGAAAGTGACGTCAAACAAGATTGCATAGAGCACCTAAGTATAGACTACCTGTTATATGAAAGGGAAGGGCACTGTAATAGAACACTTGATGTTCAACTGCGCAACTATTTAGGCTCTCTTGCACCTTAAAGTGCCTTTCTAAAGTGATCTGATATATAAAGGGGTTTATGTTGCTGTACAAAGTGTGGTTCCTCTAAGTCTTCTTTTCATGCAGAAATCTGATCTCAGCGTCTGAAGCGTGCTGGAGAGAGAGGAGTCAGGGTTGAGTTGAAGTTCATGGTGAGAGATACGTTTCCATGTTGAAGAGGTGTCTCGGGGTCACACACACACACACACACTCATACTCGCATCTATCCATCTCTTTAATGTGGTTGTGTTGCTGCTGGCTATACTCACTGTACACAGTGACTGATACTAAAGATAATATCTTTAGATTTTTTTATGGAATGCTGTTGATGCACACAACGCTGTCATAAATGGGGAGTTTGTTTTTTCATGTTTACTTTAGATGTTTCTGTAAGACTTGCCTGATTTAGTTGGATCAAGTGTGCATTTAAATTCAAGAAAGTTTGATGTGTGGTTTAGTTTGCATACCTGGAGTGTATGGAAAGAGTTTTCAAAACCTGAAAGAAGACATTAAAAGGTCTATGCAGGACTCCTTTTGTTAACCTTTTAAATATATTTAAGTGAACTGATATCTAACGAATCCGTTTGCAAATCCATGTTATTACAGAATGAATTAACATTCCTTGAACATTATTAAAGCAAAATGCTTTGCACGTTATTTCTCAAATAAGCTGCAGGCTGCAGAGCGATTTGAATGAGGCATAAAACAGATATAAAGTGACATGTTTTCTTTCTGCATTCCTTGCCAGGCAGCTTTATTGCTCTGTAGATGGGCTTTATGTCAAAATCTGCACCCTGCTGAGAATGAATTCTGTAAAGAGCTGTGTTGTAGAAAACTAGAGCGTTGTTGTTCTCTTAAGAGCGCACAGGCAGTTCCTTAATATATCCGTTGTTTATAAATGACTGGAAAGTAAATGGAAATAAATGAAATAACTGATTGCATGCTATTTCTGAACAGGTGTTTTTTAAATCAAAGAAACAAATATATTTACAAAATTCTGTCATTAAACTCTAGAAGGCACAATCACTCAATCTGACGTAATGACGTTATCACATGGTGCAGCTGATTATTTATTATCGTATCAGCAGCCAACATTAAAATACTTGGCTAATGCTGCTGCTGCAGTGCGCTTCAGAAACCCTCCACCTTCCCTAGCTCCACCTGTATAGGTCTGCTATGGTTTAAAACATTTATGTTTTATATGGGGGTTATTTCATGTATGTTGTATGTGCAGCAGCAGTATTTCTTAAATGCTCACAGCAGCATGTTTTTGGATGTATTGCCAGTAGCAAGTCTATGCAAAGAAATTCATTTTCTATGAATGCATTCTCTATTAAATAGGGATGTACATGTAACGGTGCATGGATTCGTACCGGCCTTTCTGTTCAGTATGCGCATGCAGTGAACTAATCATTAAATTATTTTAGGAAATTCAGACAATAAATGGCATTTTGTTGCTTGAGTAAGCATGATCATCCCTTCTTTACTAGGCCTACTAGTTTTAACATGCAATAAACATGAATTCATGTGTCATGTAATCACATAACCTGTGATTCTGTGATTCATTAAATTGGCTTGTAAACAAAATGTCACAAATTTCATTTACCATACTGTCTACAGCAAGTCTAGAGAAGAGCATTTTGCTAAATATTAGACTATACTCATTATATTTTACTTTAGCAGTTAGTGATGTCTTCATCTTTTAATGTATATTTAAATATTTTATGAAAAAAGTTATGACAGCTACTTTGAAAATTACCAAACTTTCATGTTTGTGTACTGTTGTTACACCCCTGCTATTAAAGGATTTTAAAAATCCAGTGTATTCCAGTATGAATGACTGGAAAAGTTATGGAAAATACACTGAAATTCATTGGTCAAAAGAAGTGGGAACGCTGAAAATGGATTATGGCATGCTTTTTCCCGAAACACGAAAGGTGGGTGTGACTGTCAGATCAAGCGGATCTTTTATTACAGACATGAAAAATCAAAATCAGACATCTGAGTTAGTCTGTGGCCAACAGTTTCACAGCTGTTGCTTGGTCAGTTCAGGTTCCGCTTTGCTATTGATTTCCTGTCTTTGCTCTAGAGGTACAAAGCACCTGATTTGAACTTTGTAGAGCAGTTTAGTTTGCACTTCTTCTGCGAGACTCCAGATCAAATCCAAGTTTTATGATCTGAGCTCTGGACGGCCTGGTCTGGACAAATTTTCTTTGGCATGACACAAAGTGGGTGTAAGTAAGGAGGTATGCGGTGCAACACGATAGGATTTGTGAGGTTCCATCCGGAAGATGGCCTTCACAAGAGTGTGCTCAATAATACGCCTCATCTAAACTTTGAGCTTTGGTGGGAAAGAGATGTAACAGTCTTTTGAACTCATCTGCTGATCTTCCAAAAGAAGGCCAGTCAGTTTTACGAGACCAGAGTTGAATTAATGGCATGGATAAAAAAAGATCTGAGAGAGATGTTGCTTAGTGGCTTATATTTCTCCAAGTTTTTGTGACTTCATTATCTTGCAAAGCCCATTGTGAGTTATGAACTTGGGAAAAGTGTTTAGACTGTTTTAAAAAAACTGTATTTGTTCACACACTCCTAAACGATTTGTCCAACGATTCATTTTTCTAAACCCCTTGGTCGATTTCATTTAAAGCCGTGTTTGTAAGCTCCACAAGCATCTCCAAAAGCAGTTTTGAAGCATCTCAGACACTGAAAGGAATATGGAAAAATTTATTTTTCCATTTGACAACTCTTTGCAATAGCTAACTGTTAACTATTAACTTCACCCAAGTACCAGTGGTGTTGAAAGCTTCTCAGCAGCAAAGGGAAGTGATTGTTTTTTAAGGGAAATGTCTCGCAGGTGTCTGTGTTACAACCCTTCCCAGCACATGCTTTGGCTGTTTAACAAAACAATATGGATGTATTCGGACTGCTGTTTTGTCTTAACCTCTGGATGTATAAGGTGAAGTGTTGTCCATGGTGCCATGACAAAGCTCTTTGGAGGAAACCGGTCGAGAGAGCTTGGCTACAGCAGAGGTGAGATGGACCTGCAGCAGGAGAGCAGGGCCTGATTTATCCCAGGCCTGGAGTTTTAGCTTGTAGGTATATTTTCTTTGTCTGCCTTTTTTTACTGCTGCAGAGATTCAACAGTAGAACTTTAAGAGAGGAAATTCATTTGATGTCCGTAGACACTTGGCAGAGCATGGCATTTAAAGATTCCCATACTCAACCACACTGTTTTTCTTTCCACAGAGCTTAAGTCTTTGCAAGTCTGAGAGAGGTTTGGTAATGGTATTGCTGCAGGTTTTCAATATTTGAGTCATTCTATTGCTATTTCTCCCCATACAGTGCATTAATAATAGAAAGGCAGATGTGCACATGGTAGTTCTTGCATGCTAAAGCACAATAGACTCAATAGGGATGCACAGATATTAACATTACATTTATAATAGCTAATTATATTCAGTTAGGCATACTGAAAAAAGGGTAGTTTTTCAATATGTGAACAATATCAAAATGTCTAAAAATAAATGGAATCATGTCTTAAATAAAATTAAGAAGAAAAAAAAATTAGAAATTAAGCTGTGAGAAACTCTGAAATTAGCATTTTGTCATATAAAAAAATGTATTAAAACATAACTTAGTATTTGCTGCTTTGTCATATTCATGATGATCAGCCATCAGCCACCCTGCTCCCTAAAATCAAAAGTTCAATCAAAAATGATAATCCTATAATTAATTTCTCACCATCTTGCGGTTTCAAACCTGTAAGACTTCATTCATCTTCAGAACACAGATTAGGATATTTTTGATTAAATCTGAGAGCTATCTGACCCTCCATAGACAGCAGCACAACTATTACTTTCAAAGCCCATTAAGGTAGTGGGACATCGTTAAAATAGTCCTTGTGACATCCGAATAATTTATTTGCATGAAGAACATAAAATAACAAAATAAATTCTTCTTTTCTGTCAATATGTAAAGTACAAGGAGACCTGACCACTCGTGAAGAGCCTCAAATCAGTTATGAACATGTTGGAGGATTCTGGGCCAGCTACTCTAAACTCTTCAAAAGACTTGAGCTTTCTTGCCAAATGACAGGATGATTACAGCGACCGCAGCGCACCCCTGATTAGTGACATGTAGTTATGTGAGGGAGTTAAGAGAAGAAGGATGCTTCACTTATGGGGAGAAAGAATAAACAAGACCCCCCGCTGGACCAGTTTGATGGTGTGGTGCTTTGGTGTGGCATTCTTGTAGATACCCGGTCTGCCATCTTTTACTTCAGGACTACCATTATGGGAATGTAGGTGTGGTAGCATGGCTACTGTTCTCTAAAATGATCTATCATCTTTTTGTGTGATTGTGATTTCTAGTAAAAATGGCAGAAAGAAGAATCATCAACATTTGTCATTCTGCATCAGTGGCATGTGTATTTGTGGAATGCACTTGGAGTACAAAGACTGTTAACTCTCACGGTTGTTTCCTGTAATGGGGAACAGTAGAGAGAACAGGAAGTCAGTAGGCAGTTATTTCCATTGTGCCCCAACTACTCTGATGAGGTCATTGCTTCCTTTTAGGAGGCCAGGAGCTGCTTTATAAGAAGCATAATCTCCAGAATGAATGTGCAATAATACTGGAATCTTTTCAGATGAAAGTTTTGGTTAGTTGGGGACTAAAACAGTGAATAAAATGTATTTATGAATAAAAATATTGATTTTTTTTTTCATGGCGAAGTGCTATAATTGGGTCCCTGGTGAATCTACCAATCCAGAAAATGTGAAAAAGAACAATCTACTAATTTTTTCTTTGTGAAAAAACAAGCATGTCAGATTTCGCTCCCTCTGTGGTGTAGAAAGGGGAACTTATCATAATATTACCACCCTTTAATAGGCACTTTTCCACCCATGGCGTCGCCATTGTGTTTTTGCAGGAACTGTACAGTATATTGCTGCTTCCACACTGATGTAAAATAAACATTTCTTTCCCAGCTATTTACCTTCACAGACTTATCTGGCTGTGTTTAACTGATGTGTTTTTACCCGTTTAAGCGCAATAAGACGTGAAAGAGATCTCATATGCTACTTTTTCTAGTGGCACTTTTTGTGTGTGTGCTTCAGATGTGTTTGCTCAGAAACAGTATTATAGAAGTTTTGATTTAAAGTGCATGATTTTATCATCATAGGCAGGCTCCATTGTCGATGCGGCTGTTCGAAGCTGTGTCCCTCACGCTGTCCTGTGCGGGGTGCTCTGGGAGTACGGGGTCCGGGGGCCTTTGTTAAGGGCTGTCCGGTCCCTGTATGACCGGAGCAGGAGCTTGGTTCGCATTGCTGGCAGTAAGTTAGACTTGTTCCCACTGGTGTTGGAATCCTGCAGGGCTGCCCTTTGTCACCGGTCCTGTTCATTATTTTTATGAACAGGATTTCTAGGCGCAGTTGGGAGCAGGAGGGGGTCCAGTTCTGCTTTTTGCAGATGATGTTGTCCTGTTGGCTTCTTCGAACCAAGACCTACAGCGGGCACTGGGGCGGTTTGACGCTGAATGTGAAGCGGCTGGGATGAGAATCAGCACCTCCAAATCTGAGGCCATGGTTCTCAGCCAGAAAAGGGTGGCCTGTCCCCTTCAGGTTGGTGGGGAGCTCCTGCCTCAGGTGGAGGGGTTTAAGTATCTTGGGGTTCAAGAGTGAGGGAAGGATGGAACGGGAGATTGACAGACGGAACGGTGCAGCTTCTGCAGTAATGCGGTCGATGTACCGGTCTGCTGTGGCGAAGAAGGAGCTGAGCTGCAAGGCGAAGCTCTCAATTTACCGGTCGATCTACGTTCCTACTATCACCTATGGTCATGAGCTTTGGGTTATGACCAAAAGAACGAGATCCCGGATACAGGCTCGGGCATCTGTTCCGGATGCCTCCTGGACACCTTCCTGGGGAGGTGTTCCGGGAATGTCCCATCGGGAGGAGGCCCCGGGGAAGACCTAGGACAGGCTGGAGGGACTATATCTCTCGGCTAGCCTGGGAACGCCTTGGTGTTCCCCGGAAGAGCTGGAGGAAGTGTCTGGGGAGAGGGAAGTCTGGACGTCCCTGCTTAGACTGCTGCCCCTGCGACCCAGTCCCGGATAAGCAGAAGAAGATGGATGGATGGAGGCATGATAATCGAAACCAAAAAGATGTTTTTTGGCAGTGTATCTGAAGAATGAGCTTGAAGGCACAGCCCTATTCTGGAAAAGGGTGCAGGGAGCAGCAGCTCATTTGCATTTAAAGAGACATGCATGAAAACAGGATGTTTCTGCTTTCACTCTAAATATGCATTTTCAAAATTATATATTAAATGATCTGTGGGGCATTAAAAACTGAAACTTTACAGACACATTCTGGGGACTCCTGAGATTTATATGACCGCTTGTAAAAAGGGGCATAATAGGTCTCCTTCAGAAATGAATGGCATTAACAAAATTAAAAATTCTTTTTATTTTCCACAGAAGAAAGTAGGGTTGGAATGAATTTTCAATGATGGCAGAATTTTCATTTTTGGGTAAACTACCTCTTTAATGCTATTTTAAGCGAGGGGGGGGGGGGGGGCATTCTTTTTCATCCCTTTTCATCCACATGCATTGAATAAGTCAGTTGAAGACAGATAACCTGTAATATTTCATCCAGTCTATGACAGAAACTCTGTAGAAGTACTCCAGTCTTTTTCTGGATTAACAGTATGTTTCCATTTAGCCACAAAATGCACGGCCCAGTCTGCAGATTAGCTATTTTAGGTTTTGGAGATTAGATCAGTGTAGCACTAATAAGAATCTGTGAATAATGAGCTTTGAGGCCAAATGCTTTGGCTGCTTTTCATGTACAAAGCAGAGGGATCATTCGCAGCCAGCCTGGCATCTGACAGCCACTGCGAGATTTGGTTGCTTAGTGGGCCAGCCAATCACAATTGAGTATGACTAGTTTCTTATGACTAGATTCTACCTAATCTGTTAATCCTCTGCCAAAAGACCCATTTAAAGATGTATTTGTGTTTAAACTTCATCTCCATGATCTTCTGGAAACCGCACACAAAAAAATGTTTCATTGTCTTTGCCTCGCACACAGTTCCTTGTATTTAATTTTCTCCGGACGTCATCTGCTAATGTAGAAATTTGTGTGCAGGCAGAGTGTACATGTGGTTAATTTGTGTAAGGGGGCCCAGGCCAGGACGAGGGTGATCAGGCTTCAGACTGTTTCTCCAGATCCTCTCTGCTTTATGCATCACCAGCCAGGCTCTCCAAACTGGGGAGGGGAGCAAATGGGAACAGGGCAGACTGGTTAGGAACATGAAATGCCTTTCCTTCGCCTCCTTTACTGTGGCAAAGCCCTGGTTTGAACACCAGATGTTTGAATATTTCCTTTATGATGTTTTTGATTAAATAAGATGAATCCTGGACTCATAAGTCGGAATATTTCTAGAACAATATTTATGGTGACATGGTTACTTAACTTCTTTTTAATATGATAATTAAAAAGTGAAAGCATCAAAGAGATGTGGTGGTTTGACTCCTCAGTGTACTGTTATGAATAAATGCACGCAATAAAACAAACAATGCTGATGCTGGAACTGAACATGTTTTTCTGCACCTAATCCTTCAATACCTGATACTGCTTAAGTTGGTGAACTTTAATACAGCCTTTGAGCTCTGCACATTTTGGACATGCTGGATAATGCAGAACACATATAAATTGCTTATTAATATACAAGTTAGTGTCAGAATAAAGAGGGATAATGTGAGTGATCAGTCCATGTGTTCGCTGGTAGTGCAGGAGCACAGCTGCTCTTAAACGCACATACGCTGCAGAGCCCTTAGAATCTCGCATGAGAAGCTCCGAAGGCATTTTAATCAAAACAAGATGCCCCTCTGGAAGCTGGAAGGGGCACAGCTGAGACATATGCAGCACCAGCGTCTGTCAGGAACTGTGGTTAGACTGACAGATGAGCCAAGCACAAGGAGTGCCAGGTCTGTCAACAACCTCTGAAAGACTCGAATGCTGCCGCTGCAGATGGAAAGATCCCTCTCCGCTGTCATGTACCCTAGTACTTATACATTTGAGATTATTTCATTTCTTGGCGTGACGTTTGAGCTTAATAGTTCTGACACTTAAGAAAGCAAGTTTTGGGGAATCAAAGTCCGGCAGCGAGGGTCTCTGGCCCCCAACACCACAGTGTTACAAGTTCCCGGGGTTTGGATGTGAGATCGGATTACTGTGCGCTGCCAGAGGTTACGCTTGGTGTCAAAGTGGAAGAGACACATCTGAAGACAACACTTTTTTGTTTCTTTCATCTACTACAGTGGTGAGATTGGAGACATGAGGTCATAAAACTAAACTGAATATGCAAGCTGCATTATTTTTATATTAGAGTGTCTGTGTTTTCTCTCCAAATAAAAGCACAAGAGTAACACATTAAAAGCCCTAAATAGAGAAAGTCGGTATCGGATGTCTTTCAGTTCATTACTTTTTCATTACTTTTGAATTGATTGACTTTTGTATTTTGATTGAGTTGGCATGTTTTTTTTCCCCCACCATGGTTAAAGTGGGTTTTATTTAATATGATTAACTCTTTCCCAGACAATGACAAATTTTCAAGCTTTCTGTCAAAACTATGTAATGTTAAAATCTGTCAAAACTATGTTATGATCTATAGGACTGAGTATAGGACTGTGAAAGATTTAGGGATGTTAATAGAAGCCATGTATTGACTTGAATCTTTCTTTAAAAAAATTATGTTTTTTGTTTTATTATGTTTTTTAAAATATAATTTATTCTATCTTGTGAAGTTTCAGCAGCCATAACTACAGAAATCATTCTAACCCTTACTGACATCAAATATAATTTATATAAATAATATAAATGTATGTTAATTAGGTTGATTAAACTATATATTTACTTATTGCATCATATATTATAAAATATATGGCCTATATAAGTCTTTTTACAACTTTCTGAATCTTTCTTTATGTTTAATTTAATTCTGCTTCCAGTTTGCTACCGCAATTTAAATGCAGAAATTGGAAATTACTAGACATTCTTACTTCAGAATAAGACACACTCCTCTTTGCAACTGTGCATATATTGAACAAATGATGATTTCGCTCCATCTTGTATGCAGACACAAATAATAAAAAAAGCAGGGGAGCAGTGACAGTATTGCTGTGAAATGTACTTGATGTGGGACTTTTCTCAACAGTAAGAGTGAAATTTAAAAACTGGAGTGGACAGATCACAGGATGCTTTGAACGGTTTCTCTTCTCATACTATCAGGTAGTCTTTTTTGGAAGAAGTGGGGATAGAAAGTAAATAGCTTTTGGGTTTTTCATTGTAATGTAGTAGATGTGATGGATTATATAAGAACATATTTGCAACTTTGACTGATGTGCCATTTGCAGTTTTGAAATCTGCTCTGCGTGTGTAACGCAACTGCCGGAGCCTAAGTTTTCGTTTTGGCTAGAGGTGATTCCCCTGATAGTGGTCTGCCTGGAGCTGTGCAGTCATCTGTGCATGAGTAAACAACAGGAGCGAGTGGGTCTGACCTCCTGTTCACCTCCACTCCAGACCCTTTGGAGTCTGCTCAAAACATAGAAGCTGGCCCTAACTCCAAACATCTCATTTTCATCCTTCAAAAGGTTGAAGATTTCGACCAAGATTGTGGTTAAAGGGTCTTGTCTTAAGATAAGCACCAATCTGCATTAGGCATATTTGCGTGCAATTACCCCTGGAACTCTCCTGAGATGAAACACAACTTTTGTTGTCAAATTTTAAGCGTCATTCCCTCCAACCCTTCTTGTTTCTGGCTGTTTTTCCATTTGGTGTTAGTTGTATGAGAACCTAACATATCCTTGAGATCAGATTTGATTATTCAGAAGCAGACTATGAAGTATGTATGAATAAAGGTCTTAAGGTTCAACAGCAGGAAGCTTTTGTAACAGGAACAACTAATCAATCCCAGAGCTGACAGCTGTGCAATTAACAATGCTTGTACGGGCCACATGAGCAGCGCCGTCTCGGATTATAGAGGTGTGCAGGAAAACATTCCTGCTTGACGTTTTTCAGAGGTCAATGAGTGACGGGATGCTGAACAGCTGGAAGAGTGACGAGTCTGAGAGTTCACAGCAGGCTTTGCTTAAGTGAGCTACAGGGTAAAATAGCATTCTTTACATTCTCGTCTGTCATTTTTTTGGTCTGTGTGTTTAAAGGTCTTTAGCTACACCTATCTCAATGCCAGATGATGAGAAGACTAGACAGCTCAACCTGATGTTGAACATTTGCTCTCAATCTTTTGGGGAAATCAGTTGCATGCTTCGTGGTAGAGCTTTGGTGGAGTTTTGTTGAATGTGTCACAAAAATGCTGTGTTTGGTTATTGTTTGGAAATGGTTTGTGTTGTTTGAATGTTGCTGCTGGAACTTGAATTGATGAATATTTAGATGGTTATTAGGACCCGTAATAGAGATGGGGGGTTTAACTGTTGTTTTTGTTAGGGGGGCTTTAAATTTAATACAGTCCTGTTCAAATTAAGTTGTTGTTGATTTTTTTCTTTAGCCATAAAAGAGATAGTTGTCCCCACATTAGCAAAAAAATTATCAGTGGAGCACAAAGACATTTTATAGCTATGTTCTGATCACACTGGTTTTAAGCACATTTTGATGTATTGCATCAGAAATGAGTGAAACACTGAATTTAGAAAATGAGTAAAATAAAAATAAAATGAAAATGAGTAAAATTTGTGGAATAAAATTATTTGCTGAATAAGAAATGCGCAAAAAAGCTAGCTTGAGGTGTTTTTTTTTTTTACTTGTGCGAAAAAGGGTTAATGCGAATAATGGGAGATGAAAATGCATTTTGCACGTCAAAGTTATGTGCTTTGCGCTATGGGACAAAAAACGCTGTCTAACCAGTGGATGGATCTTGTTCCACAGCATCTGAAATATTAAGGTCATTTGGAAATGCCCGAGCAAAGTCTGTCATCAAAGTATTTCTGTATAATTGCCTTCTAAAACTGGTACGTGACTGCGTTCCCAAACATCAGGAATAATTGAAATTAAATATCAAACTCATCAGGTTAAGCAATTTTTGTGCCATCTCGTAAATAAAAGCTTAAAGGCCTGTTCACACCAGGACGAACATCTCATGACTAAACAAAGGGCGCCAATGTGAGTGTGCATGCCGAAGCATAAAATGCGAAGCGTCAAAGCTTCATTTAAAAAAAAAAAACAAAAACGCATTGGTCTCTTTTTTTTGTTTGCTGAACCGCATTAAAAACTGGCCGACCAATGGGATTGCCACCTTTGTTCACGTGCCTGGAGCTGCTGAAGCTGCTCCAGGCACGTGAAAACTGTAACTACACCGGACACAAGTGCCTCAGTGCTGCGCAACGTGACATAATACAATAGAGCCCATTTAAATCAGTGATGCTGTTAATATTTGGATGTGTTACGGCACGACATAACAAATTCACAACAGTAAATTGATTCCTGATTCTGTTTATGATGTACTGACACAAAGTACAAATGTTTTTCAACGGTCGCTTGTCACGTTCAGTGTGAACAGAATTTAGCTGTTGCGGCACAATACAAGCTCCATGGTAATGCTGGGAAGGTAAACTGTGTTACTTGAGTTGCAAAAAGGCCTATTTAAACAGTGTTCTTTTGCTTGTATTTTTCTTTTACTTTTGTCAGAGCAGGCATTTGTCAGTGGATTAAAAGGCCAGTTGGCATCTTGTCTCTGGAGTAGTTTTATGTCTTAGACCCTCATTACACCTGCCTGGAATACCAATTCACAGTCTATTTTGCACTATTCATGGACTTCACAACTCTCTGCTAAAAAGAGGAAAGAGGCAAACCCTGAACAATTAAAAGTAATGGCACAGAGGCGTTTTACATTTTTTGAGGTTTGACTTCCAATGATTTGTAGGAAAAACCGTTTAAGTTGTATATTGACATTAATGACATTTTAGTTTAGCTTCAAGTTTCATGTTTTCACCTCATTTTCATTAGATTGCAACCAGAACAGGCATGGAACAGTCTTAAAATAAATGCATTAATGAGATACAATTCATGGCTTGAGGTAATTATGGCTCCTGTGGCATTATGTGGTTTTGGGTTAAATTTGGCAAAGTTACTCCTAGGTTTGGGGGATTTAGAAGAAAATAACTGGAGCAAATAAAACTTGGAGGCTAAAAGGGAGAGTTCTAAACAATATATATATATATATATATTCAAGAAAAGGATCGTAAGATGCGGTCTGAAAATGAAGCACCAGAAGTGGGTTTCTCCATATGTTTTTGGTTATTGGATTGGTGTAGAGGTTTCAGAGATGAACCATTGATTTAAAACTAATGTAGGATTAGTAGACTTTAATCCTGTTCTTAGCAGCCTGACACACTTCAATTTCAGCGTGACCGCTCTCCAGCCCTCAGTCCACAGAGCTTTAAGCTGCTGAAATCCCATTGTGTGCTTGAGTAATGCATTATTATGAATGTGTGAAACAGACACTGGCACCCTGATTGCCGTTGCTGCTTTAGTGTTCATTATTCAATCTGTCGAAAGAAAAAAATGCATGTGTTTGAGTGTATAAACTGTTAACTCAGGAAATTTTCTTTAAGCCTCCTGTTGAGTACTGACAATAAGCAACTTTACAAGTCTTCAGTTTAGGAAGATGAATTGAGCAAGACATGCCTTGGCGATTAAAACCCATGAACAGCTTTTAGACATGCAAGCAACATAGTGACACTGAGCATGTGAATGGATAAACGTTCTTGATGCTTATTGGATTATTCATTTAACAATGCTGGAGAACTTGATCATCTGGTTTAAAAGATGGAGTTATTGAGTACTGTTTAAAATTTAAGCAAATTTAAAATGCATTCAAAAAATATCTTCAACTGATATGGCAGCTAATACTTTGGCAGATCAACCAGCTTGGACCAGCTAATGACCATAAATTAAACCATGTCAAATCAGCTACTGGTTTAAGCTGGATTTTCCAGCAGGGTTGCGGTTACTGCTTTGAAAATGACCAGCACTAGCTCCTCCTACTGTTTGTTCAATTAGAAGCTGATGTTTTGCATTAGCTGTGCAAGGGAATAGCATCTCCTCATGGCAGTGTATTTCAGCTGGTAGTGAGGGCAGTAATCTAGCGTGTGAGTAAGGGCTCAGTGCCAGTCTTCAAGGCCATTTCCAATTTCTCGTCTCTAGCGGTGACATTAAAACATAATTGGCTTCTGCTTCTTCTGCCAACTGTAGTGGCTCCCCATAACATTAAGGGACTTTGGCTGCTCAGAGTACTAAGTTTGTGAATGCGGTGGCTGTAGCCATTCAATCCAAGCTAAATGTCTCACTCTCTATATTCCCTTCTGGCACTCTGAGTTGTGTGGGGGTTTTGTCCTTGCTGTTGTTTTTCTTATAAGATTTTTTTTTTAAGATAGAGAGTAACCAGTCCTAAAGAAAATCTTTTTTAAAAAAATACCAAAATGTAATTTAATGCATTTTTGATGTGATAATACTGATGTGTACTAAAATACTAAAACACAACTACTTAAAGTAATTTAGATTTTAAAATGAAAAGCGTGACCGGTGTAGTTTGATTCCCGAATGAATCAAATTTATGAATCAGTTCTTTTAAATGAATCACAAGCGTTCAGTGCTGCAATTCCAGAACTAATACTTTAAATAGCGGTTCTCTTTAGGAAATGAGAAACATGCAGCGCAAAATAGAGATCGGATCCTGAACGAATGATTGTAATGCGTCGCATCTTTGTAATGAATCAAACACACACATCTTAGAACTGACTGTGAGATCAGCTGGTTCCCAGCTGAAAGGAAGATTGAGAACTTTGGCAAGGTTCTTTCAAAATTAAATTTCCAGTCATTTTAACAGAACTTTCATTTAAAATGATCTAATAATGCTCTTAAAACATTAGAACAAAAACAGTAGTAATAGCATTCTCCATGAAATGTTTTAGTTGGACATTTACCTAACATTTTTTAAACATTACTAGATGTTTCAGAATATTCAGAGAACATTAAAAAGTAGCATTCCAGTAATGTTTACATAATTATAACATGGAGCATTCCCATACACAAAAAACAAACACAAAGAAAGCAAAAAACTATATTAAAAAAAAAAGAAATATTCATAACTAATTTGTTTTCTATTAGATGGGTTCTTCGTGACTACATATAGCTACAAAACATTCAGTTTTTCCGGTCCAGTATTTTGAAAATGAATTAAATTTGTTTAATATGGTATAGTAAAGGCCAAGTATTTTAGAAAATCATGCTGTAACTAAAAAAGACAGTGTAACAGCTTTGGCAAGAAGTGGGACAAAACGGTGCAAAATTGAAAAAAAGAAAAAACTTTGTACTCTGACAAAAGAAACTACATTTATGTGTCTTATGTACTGAGCTACTGAGCTATGCTTTGATACAACATGCCAACATTTCTTTTTTTTTTTTAAACAAAATGTGCTTTTTACCTTGGACTTTGTAATATAATTTTATCTTTAACAGTTTTTAACATTTCAAAACATTCTCATGTTAGCAGATAGATTACACTTTTACATTTGACTAACAATTCCACAACAAATATAAAATATCATAATTAAATCTTTTGACACATTTGACGAAAACCTGAAATTTGTAGTCATTTTAACTATCAAATACATGGGCTCAATTAATTAACTGTATTAAAACAAACATAACAAATTGGAACACATCATTGGAACACAAAATCTTATGGTGTTGTCAAGTTGAAAGGCTTTTGAAGTTGAAAAGTTGAAACGCCGTGTTGACATCAGACGGTGTTGACAAATTTGCCATTTCTTTTACAAATGAAATAGAGTTCATGTAGTAAGCCGTTTAGTTTTTTTCTGTTGGTGCTAGATGCTAACAGAACCTGTTTCAGGAGAATACAATAATATAAATATTTCAAATAATTTCCTCAGAAGTTGGAAATTGGTGTTGACATATCATGGTTGTGACACAGGAAATATTAACATTAGGATTTAAAATATTCTAAAACTATAAAACTTACGTCTGACAGTTACGTACTCTACAGAGATTAACTGTGGGAAGGGGGTCCTTTACAGTGACAGCTGCCTCTGATAATCCCTGATTTTATTACATTTTAATGAATGTCTGACGGTGTTGAAAAAAAGTGGAGACACAACTTTGAAACCTTATAAAACATGCATTTGTCACTGAAAATCAAGCTCACTTTGATAGGAGATATTATTAAGTGTTGCTTTTCATAAAACAATGTCTTTTCTTCATTAAAAAACATTCTTATTAATTCTAAAGCATATGAATGATTGAACCCTTCTCGGCGTTGTTTTAGATGCAGTGAGAGGAAAATGAGAGTCATAGACTTGGTATAATAATGAGAAACTAAATTGAAGGGGATAATTGTGTATTATTAATCGCTCAATCTCCCTGCTGGAAATATTTTTATTTTTACATCTAATATCAGTTAGACTTGCTGGACCTCTTTTGTCCCATGTCTCAAGAATTTTCGAAATTACATTTAATTGAATAGAACAGAACAGAATAGAATAGAATAGAAAAGGGCAGTGGAATTACACTTTTTTCCCTGGTATTTAATGGGAACTGAAATCTCCCTTTTTCTCTGTTGATCAATGGGCTTGAACACCTCGCAATGTTATGGAGATGTGATGTTCACAGAGGCGGTGCTTGAAGACCGCTCCATCAGTGTGCCAGCTCTCATATTCTCATCTATGGAAGCATATCTCTCATAAATGGGATATGATCATGCACTGCTGTTTCCCATTACTCAACACATTTGAGTAGGAGACTAAAACATCTGTCAAAGGGAACAATGGGGTCATCATACCCATAAATGAATGGAAATAGCAGACTTATGGCTTGAGGTCTGCTGAACAATACATATTGCGGTTAAGCAGCTTGCAGTTTAATCAAATGGAATAATAAAAGCTTGGTAACCCTTGATCCTCATCCAGTCGTTACTGCCCTGATGGTTCGGAAAGGACTAAATAAGACGTGATACATTATATGTGGGGGTTCAGTGATATTAGGTATGGATTGGGCCAGGACGAAATTCATGGGAGATTAGTATGTGAATATGGTTTTTGCAGGCCGCATGTACATGCTAGATCTCAGCAAGACTGCCAGAGTCTTTTTTCTTAAAGCTATAAAACACTTTCAACCTCAGTCATCGTGGCGGGATGGAGCCAAGGGCATCGTTTGTGCAGAAAGACAATGCATTAGCTGAGGAAATGATTTGGAAAGGAAAGAGTGCGATTTGTTTACATTATTTCAACAACTTGTCTGTTTTACATAATGATGTTCTCAGAATGGTTTGAGTGCAATATCATAGTGTGTTTCTGTCTTTCTCTCTTTTCCTTTCCTGTCTGCTTTTCTATTTCTCCTCTTCCCAGATTCGGACCTTAGCATGCGAACAGTGAGTACGCCAAGTCCGGCTCTGATTTTGCTGCCTCGTTCATCTCCAGGCGTGCTTAATGGCTCCTCCACCTCTTCCTCCACGTTCGGCACGGAAACCATCGCCATGGTCCACACGCCGCCCACTTCCCTCACCCATCCACAAAGGAGTCTGCGACAGCCGAGGGACCAGCAGGGGGCGCCCATCGACATCCTTCCTGACCATGCTTTCCTGCAGATCTTCACCCATCTGCCCACCAACCAGCTTTGTCGGTGCGCCCGTGTTTGCCGCCGCTGGTACAACTTGGCGTGGGACCCGCGCTTATGGAGGACTATTCGGCTGACAGGAGACGTGCTACACGTGGACCGCGCGCTTCGGGTTCTCACTCGCAGACTGTGCCAGGACACCCCCAATGTGTGTCTCACCCTGGAGACGGTGATGGTCAGCGGCTGTCGGAGGTTGACCGATCGGGGACTGTACACGGTGGCGCAGTGCTGCCCAGAACTGCGCCGCTTAGAGGTGGCCGGCTGTTACAACGTGTCCAATGAGGCCGTGTTTGAGGTGGTGTCACGCTGCCCCAACCTGGAACACCTGGATGTTTCAGGTAATTAATCTTGGGTGACAATATTTGGTTGCTGCTCAGGTTGAACACAATAGCTCAGTTTTAGCCAATCACATGGTATTTAATGATTAGTGTACAGTGTACAGTAGAAAAAGTAGGCGACAATCCAGATAGTTAGCTTCACATGAAAGACATTGTGATCGTTACATTTGGCTTGGTTAGGACACAGTGTAAACAATCTGTGTTGATAATATACAGTGTTGAGGATATATGTAAAGGAAACTAGCCATTTATTTATAATGCAATTGTTTCTGGACACTTTTTAATCTTTAAATATTTCAACTGGTTTTGCTTCAGAACCCAGATTTTATGTTAAACAAAAAGGGGTATCCCGAAACAGCTCCAAATTTGTTTATTGTGCTAAATGTTTGTATCTACATGGCACAATATGATCTGCATAGACCTAACAGTATGCAAGAATATTTAAATTATTCCTGATCCAGTCTTGGTATTGGCAGCCAATAATTCACTGCACATATCACCTGGTGGTTGGCACAGACTATGTTTATCTTGAATCCCGATTTAATCAAGACAGGGTTGTTTCCACTAAAAAATTCACCCAGAGATTGCTAGTATATTTAGTTTTAATAACAAAGAAAAGCACCACATTGAATTACACATGATTTTTTAAAAGTAGTAATTGTACTCAAGTAATCTTTCGTATAAAATTTAAAAAGCAGAAATAATGAAGTATTTGAGTCTGTACTAACAGAGTTATATTCAGTTTGACATTCTCAACAAAACATGTCAGTTATGTAGCTGTGTTGCTCTACGATCTCTCCGAAAACACAGAAGGATTTTTCAGCTACAAATTTCAGCTGTATAAATGACTTCCTGAATCAGAGCCAAACAGCCTGTGCTTCACCTGCTTTGTTGTCCAGCAAAGAAGACAGTCATCTTTTTTTTCTCACAGAGATTATTCTGAAATGTCCAGGACTTCCTTTTGGAAAAGCTGGAAAAGGTATTAATAGCTCTGGCATTCTGTGTCTGCGCTCTCTATACTCCCCAAAAGAAACATAAGCCCAAGCAGAACCAGGACCTCTGACTTTAGGGTGCTTAGGGAAAATCTGCTACCCTAATTTAGAGAATCAATGATCAACTGTCTTTTACATAAAATGCATTGCTATAAATGTAGAAATATCTATTTAATGTGCATATAACTTTAAATAGCTTTTTAAATTCATATCTGTCCAGTATATAGCCTATAGTAGTATAGTATATTTCATGGTTTCCTGGCAACCTTTAATCCATTTGTCTTGTCAGTTTTCTTAGAAGCATTGTATTTCACAGAGGGCCATATAGAAGTTTACAATTTAGGACTTGGTGAATGAGTATGACAGAAAATAACACTCCTTCTCCTCGTGTCCTCAAGTCCCTTCCCTGGTGTTTTATTTCCAACTTCCTGCGCTGCACTTCCTGTTGGAGCATGTTGTTTTTCCTGTGTGAGTGCAGGGGTCCAGCTGGGGTCCCTCTGCTGTTGGACTGAAGCTCTGCATTCTCAATCCCATCCCCCATTCCTGCTGATATAACTCATTTCAGATGTCTCTCCAAGGTTTAGATCAAACCTTTTGCTGCCATTTTCATGTTCTTCAGATATTCTGCAATAACCTTTAGATTTAGTTCTACTGTAAAGGCTTTTGTTTGTCTGATGATGGTGTTTCATTTAAATCAGATGACAGAGGTGAAGAGCGGACAGCAGAGTAGATACATTTCTCAGATGGCGTGTTTCACATCAAGACTTTCTTCTGTGATGTCTGTAAAAACGGATCTAAAAGCAAACATTTGGCTTTTCTTTTCATGTGCATCCGACATGAAAAGCATCTTTGGGGAATAAATATCATCATATACACATGGTTCTGAAGTTTTGGGATATTCTTTTTCATAATCGTCAAAACAGTCCCTGTAATTTATCTTCAAAGACGTAGTTTAAAGCTGAAATGTGTAATTTTTGTTTGTAAATGTGTAAGTCTTTAAACTGTTGAAGACAGTTATCCAAGAGCACATATGGTTCACAGATAAGAAGAAAAAAGACAAAGGGTTCTCCAATTGTTAAAAGATTCAAAAATATATTTATATATATATACAGTATGATTTTTATATGGAATAGAGCATACTTCCATATCAAGGTATATATAAAAAATAAATATAAAATATTTCATGTTAAAAAAAAAAAAAAAAACATTATTAGAGCAGCTAAATTTTGGGGGATTTTTTTTTAATACTTTTTAATATTAAAATATATTTCCGTGTATCGATGTGAAAGTCTGCAAGGTGATTTTAACTTATATATATATGTATATATAAGTATATTATTTAATAATATATTCAGAATATTATACAATCTTTTATTTATACATGTAAATATATAAATAATATAATATATAGTAACCATTTACTAATTGTATAATTATATAATTATTATTTATCATTATGTGTGCTATTTATTCTTTTGATTCTAGAAGCACACACTTTATCGATCAGTTTCTGATTTCTACATATTGCGTGTTCCATTTAAACAGGTGACGTTTTATTCTCCAAAAACACAATATTTTTCTATAATTTTATCTTTGTTCTCTGCAGGGTGCTCTAAGGTGACCTGCATCAGCCTGACGCGGGACGTGTCCGTCAAACTCTCCCCTCTTCACGGGCAGCAGATCTCCATCCGCTATCTTGACATGACTGACTGTTTTGCTTTGGAAGACGAAGGCCTGCACACCATTGCCGCCCACTGCACTCAGCTCACCCACCTCTACCTGCGGCGCTGCGTGCGGCTGACCGACGAGGGCCTGCGTTTCTTAGTCATATACTGCCCGTCCGTGCGGGAGCTGAGCGTCAGCGACTGCCGCTTCATCAGTGACTTCGGCCTGCGGGAGATTGCCAAACTCGAGGGCCGCCTGCGTTACCTCAGCATAGCGCACTGCGGCCGCATCACAGACGTAGGCATGCGTTACATAGCCAAATACTGCAACAGACTGCGTTACCTAAACGCACGGGGATGCGAGGGGCTGACGGACCACGGCATCGAGCACCTCGCAAAGAACTGCCTCAAGCTTAAGTCCCTGGATATCGGGAAGTGCCCGCTGGTGTCTGACGCCGGTCTGGAGCAGCTTGCACTAAACTCCTTCAACCTGAAGAGACTGAGCCTGAAGTCGTGTGAGAGCATCTCGGGCCGCGGGCTGCAGGTGGTGGCAGCCAACTGCTTCGACCTTCAGCTGCTGAATGTACAGGACTGTGACGTGCCACTGGAGGCGCTGCGCTTTGTCAAGCGTCACTGTAAACGCTGCGTCATTGAACACACTAATCCAGCCTTTTTCTGAGAGCTGCACAGACGGGATTGTGTGCTCTTGTGACCCGGGCCGGTGACGTCTCTGCTGGACAACACAGCGGAGATTTGCACTGCTGCACCTCTGTATTTAATTTGCATGGTTGGGAGAAATCTTAAGGGAATAGTTCACCCAAAAATGAAAATGACTTTTTTGTTGACTTAATTGACTTTCTTCTTTCAGACGAAAAATATGTATTCTGGCTCTTCCAAGCTTTGTAATGATGGTGGATGGTGGCCATTATTTTGAAGCTCAGTGTTAAACGTGTTAACCCCCTGGAGGTCTATTGAATAGTTTAGGATGGATATATCTGATTTACGGAGATTCAAAATAATGGCCACTATCCAGCAGCATTACCAAGCTTAGACAAGCCAGAATACATTTTTTAAAAGCTGTGTTCGTCTGAACAAAGAAAGTCATATACACCTAAGATGGTTTGGGGGTTGAGTATATTATGGGGTAATTTTCATTTTTGAGTGAACTATTCCTTTAACTTTTGTTTTTTAATCCATTTATTTATATTTTTATTCACTTATATATTTTTGATTACTTATCTTGTTTATGGCAGATTGTATTACGTGTAACATGTACGTTTCATCATGAATGCAATTGGTTGGTGCGAAGAGGATTACATGACGTTAACCAGAAACTAAACATATTTTGCAGAACTACGGCGGTCCACGGTTCATTTTTGTTGTTGTTGTTTACATTTGATATCTCTGTTATGAATGTTTTGCTTTGTTTCATCATGTAAGCCTTGTAATAGCTTGGTTTCTAACTTCGTTTCATTGTCCAGGAATATTACCAAACAGTGCCATTTTGCTGTGACGTTCACCTTTTGTAATGGTCAATAAGGCTTTTTCAGGTGTTTAACAAATGGAAGACCACAGTGGAATAAAAAGGTCTAAGCCATATTAAACAAAATCCTGATGTCTGCTTTTAATTAGCTAACTTGCATTAGCATTAAAGGAATAGTTCACCTAAAAATTAAAATGACCACTCAGTTTACTCACCTCTATACCATGCTACGTGTATATGACTTTCTTCTTTCAGATGACCACGGTTCATATTCAATATTTTTATGCTTCTGAAGACATGTTTTAACCCCAAGGAGGCTTATAGGTTAGTTTAACGACAAATATATTTCGATTTATGAAGCTTCAAAATAATGGCCACTATCCACCAGCATTACCAAGCTTGAAAGAGCCAGGATACATTTTTTTTTTTAAACTGTGTTCATCTGAAAGAAGAAAGTCATATACACCTAAGATGGC
This sequence comes from Enteromius radiatus, assembly GCA_032357445.1. NCBI lineage: Eukaryota > Metazoa > Chordata > Actinopteri > Cypriniformes > Cyprinidae > Enteromius > Enteromius radiatus. The sequence continues at coordinate 7,408,757 of JAUCMS010000044.1, read as the reverse complement.
TTGGAGGTGAATAAATTATGGGGTAATTTTCATTTTTGGGTGAACTATTCCTTTAGCCTGCATGGTCTATGAATGAAAAAAAAAGCAAAACAGCAAAATATGTAATTACAGTATCTGTGTTACTTCAGTGTTGCAAATTACTGTGGGCTGCAGCCCCCAAAAGGACCAGGGAAGTACTCCAGGATGAATTTGGTTAGTGTTTTTCTTGTGTAAATAAGGTATATTAGTCACAAAAAATAGCAACATTTATTTTCTTTTTTCTTTTTAAATAAATGGTTATATTGTCATATTATATTAGTACATTGGCTGCAGAATATTTTATAGTTGGGAAAGAAGATAACCCTGACCTCAAAGCATATCAGCTTGTTTTATTATTTTATATCTGGAACGGACATCTTCTAAGGTAAGCTTTGTGTGATATTTATCTCTAGGCAGTATGTATCGTTTATAACGAAACATTTCAAACAAAGTTGTTTTGACAGAGTTACTTTAGGTTAATCTGTTTTAGCTATCATTCAGCCTCTAACCAACACCTTGGTCAATTGCCACAGAAACACAGCTAGCTGGCTAGGCAGTTGTAAGAAAATAAAGGGAAATGTAATCAGACTCATTTGAGCCTGACTCTATTTCCCAGTGATAAAACAGCAGAGAACAGCAGTGCAGTCCAGTGTAATATTACATCCCAGAGCAGCAGCGCAGGCCAGGCTAACACACAATATACAGCTGATTAACATCACAGCAGTACATAGTACAGAGTTTCCCAAAATGTTAGTGGAAATTCACAAATCTGAACATGTTAATAAATGTTTTACTGTCTTCTACAGGAAATTAAGATGTTTTGTATGGAAAAACTGTCACTGTGTTTACGTCACAGCTAGTAAATTGCATCCTTGTGGAGTAAAATACCTGTTTAGAATCCTAAACAGTTACTAAAATGGATTGCAGAGTTTGACAAAGTTATTTAAAGGACAATAATATTTTTGTACATTATAGGTGGCACCCTAGATGAACACAGTTTATTGTATGATTGAAAGTCATTCTGAACTCCAGATAATTTTGCATTTGAGCCCATTCGGTAGCCCTTTTTTACACATATAATTTACAGTTTATTTAAACAAATATAAAAAATATATAAAAGTGGAGCATTATATTTGATACCTATTATTATTGTAAGTCATTCTCCTCAAATGCAAATGTATACTAATGTCGCATGTAACTTTAGAGACGGTCCCTAAATTTGCGAATATCGAACGTCCAACGCCAAACCAACTTTATGCCCATTTTACTTTTCGTTAACGTTAGTAAGTGGCCTACTTCAGTGTTGCAAACATATCCAAGCGCAACTTTCACATTAATATCACAAAAGTGCAGTTGTTTGAATTATAACAGTAAAGCATTTTCGAGGTTCTGTGGTGTGTTATGCAGTAACTTATAGGGATATACAAATAGGACGTGCACATAGATATAAATGACAGAAATACAACATCATAAGTTCCTTTAACTTTACTAGAGAATGAAGTTAGACATTTACTTGTGTTAGGTTTGGACGCCATCTGCTGTTTGACCCTTTAAATTCACTGGAAAAAGTTAAAGCGGAGAAAATTTATATGTTATGAACATAAATACATAGCGTGAATAAGTGTATGTATATTTTATTACGGTGGCTGTTTCAGTGGTTGGCTGTCATATTAGCATATTTTAATTTTAATTTTATGACAAAAATTTTGAGTTATACGTGCTATCGGCCCGGCTAGCTCAGTCGGTAGAGCATGAGACTCTTAATCTCAGGGTCGTGGGTTCGAGCCCCACGTTGGGCGCACAACGTTTTATTTCTTTTTTTACAACTGATTTCCACTTAGTTCCCATTCAACATTCAACAAAATCTATATGAAGTAATAATAACTAATGATAGTAAACATTTCATATAAAATTTGATCAGACCCGAAGACAGTAACCAAGGGTAGGACTTATTGCATCCCTCCAGCGTGTCATGATATAAAACATGTATAGGATAGTAATGATTTTATGTCATCAGAAAATATTAACAGAAGAGCTGGAATATTATTATAAACTTCATAACATAAAAACAGGGCAAGCTCTTTAATTGTAATAACCCTGTTCAACCAACAGGGAGCAGGTCAGTTCTAATAAACATGCACATATACGCTCGGCCTTTAATAATTTTCTCTCTAGTAACAGACTTTGGACTTAAATATGTTTGAAATGTATTCATTAATTCATTCTGTTGACCCCGTAGCTTTGTAAAACAATGTTTGAAAATAGGGATAGGTAGGGGAGACCGGGGATGATTGTAACACAATTTTTCTTTAGCACCTAAAACTACCTTTTTTTTAGCTACATGACTAA
>JAUCMS010000044.1:7342471-7397444 GCA_032357445.1 Enteromius radiatus | reverse complement strand
CTCGGAAAAGAGGGGCGGGGTCAGCGGAGCTCGTGAAGATTTAAAGGGGAAGTACACAGAACAGAGCGATTTCAAAACAGCTGTTTTTGACAGGGTAAAATGAGCGTTTTTTACACTACCTTTGAGAAATTTTAATTACATTTATCATTAAGCTGTAATTAATATTACATCTTGATTCAGTAGATTTTGGTCTTTCCTCATTCTAGTAGTTACAGCTGTACATTGCAAGAAATAATACTTCTTTTGTAGCAACTATGACCTTTGAGTGAACTGACTTTCCTTTAAGGCACTTGAAACAACATGTGAACTAAGGAGTTTCTGACACACTGAATATCATTGGAAAATGTTCAAACAATGCATATAGATTTTGATACCACCCTTTTATGTTTTGGTGGTCCAGTGCAGGTCCTCTTCATTTACAGCACAGTGGCAGCCGAGGGAAGCATTCAGTTTGGCCTTCCCAGGAAAGGGCCTCTCCCAAGAGGAAGCTGCCAGCTCAAATCCCAGCGGCCCAGCGCTACTGAACTGTGCTGTGTTGCCATGTTTGACGCTCAGTGGCTAACCACAACCTGCCTCCTCGCCAATGACAGACTTCACACCCAGCAGTCAGTGGTTTGTGAAGGAGGCACGATGCCGGTGGTGACGAGCCCTCTGCGAGCGACTGCGCCATGTGTCAAGATGGCACATAATGACTAGGAACCACAGAAGATTTTCACTGCCACAAAAACCGCTCTGACAACACGAGAACTCGCTCTTCATTAAAAACAGGAAGCGGAGAAAAACTATTCGACAAGCACAACGGCAGTTCACTGTTATTCATTTATAAAGGACAAAGAAAAACATTTCCAACATCCTAAAACTCAATTAACGTACATTAACACCTCAGGTCTTCCATGGCAACAATAAAAGCCATCATTTTGACAACTCCGTGCACAAGCGCCTCCTGTCCGAATCTCAAACTCTAACTCCTGCCAAGAGCTGCATGCTGGGTGCACACGAGACCTATGGATTTCACGAGCCACTTCATCGGAAAGTGCAATTATGAAAGATGTCTGTCGAGAGAGGGGGAAAAAAAGCCTTGTTCCAGGCGTTAGGCTCATAATGGCTGGCTACTGGAGCGGACAGAGAGCCCCTGCCATGTCCTCTCATCCTGTCGGAGCGCGTTATGTCAGCCGCTCCACAGGATTGATGGTGTTTATGATGACTAGAGCAAACAGGCCTGTCGAGCCTCTCTTTTCCTGGCAACCAGGTCATGCAGTGCTACTGTATGAGGCATCTAGTGCAGAACTGTTCAAATAATTCTGTTAAATTAAAAAATTATTTCCCACCTAACTCTGATGAATGATACACTCAACTGTCATATCGTCAGCCTGTGAGATTTCCAGATATACCCAATAGTATTATTGTTAATTTATTTACTTTCTAATGAATTATAATGAATTACAGTGTTATGCATATTTTCAACCCCCTGCCAAATTATTACGTCCTTTATTGAAATCGATACCGGATTGCCTAACCCTAAACCCCGGTTTCACAGACAAGGTTTAAGTCTAGTACTAGACTAAAATGCAAATCTGAGCTGTTTTAACTGAAAGAAACTTGCACTGACTGATCTTAAAACATGTCAGTGACTTTGTTTTGTCTTAACATGCTTTTTCGTGAGGCATGATTATAAAAATTACTTAAATGTTCTAATTGAACTATGGCCTAATCCTGGTTTAGGTTAAGCCCTGTCTGTAGAACCGGGCCTATAGGTTTAACCCTAAACCTAAGGGCTAATAATCTGGTGGGGGTCAGAATTTGAACCACACCGGAAAGTGAACCAGCCTAAGGCTGAAAGCAGTCTAATGTTTTTATGATATGACTAGAAACATTATGGCCCAGTAAGGGGGTAAGTTACTAATTCTAAAGCTAACCTTTCCAGTTATTCAATAAGCAGCTACAGAAAATAGTCAGTCAAAGAACATTTACATTTTTAGGAACCACTTCAGTATAGTGGCAGTTTAAAAAACACTTTATAAGAGCTTTTGTCTAAACCGTATGAATAAATCATATACTTACATCATCCATACATCTGCACTTTGTTTATGAGAGTTCGCGAAAGCTTAAATGTGCTGTATTAAGGTTTGACAGCTGAACTTGTTATTGCAGTCCAAAATCAAAATAATTATTTTTTTTTTCCACCTGGATCCTCCTCGACTTAACGCACAAGCAGGTTGCCAGATTAACGACACCAACAAGAATGACTGCACGCGATGAGTAAAATGAAATTTGTGGTGTTTTCTGCCAACTGGCAACCCAGGGTACAGAAATGTAATTGATTAAACTGGCATTGGCGGGTTACAAAAACCCAAAACAACAACTAACCTTCTGTCCCGGAATGCAAATTTTCAAAAAGAGAATAACTGACTGTAGCATTGTTTATCTAATAAACAAGCATGTTAAGTCAGCATGTTTCTAAAATTTCTGCAAACATGTTATTTTTATGCTTTAGTAGAATCAAAAACTTGTAGCACAATTCAGTCAGTGGGGGAAAAAAAAAATCAGCTCTAATATTAATTTGATGGTAGTACTAAGCATAATATTAATAATAACAAGTTACAACTACAACATCTTTGGTGCAAAGGATTTAAAAAAACCTAATTTGCCAGATCAAACAGATTTAAACAAAGTGAACAGTTTTTTTATATAGCTAGAATTTGTCTGAGGAGATTTGTCGTCATCAGAGGATGCTGTTTGACATCCCCACAGAGCTACACAAACACAGTTTTGGTTTCCTAGGCGAATATTGTGAGTCACTTTTATTAAAAGCATCATTACTACAGTTGGCAGCAATTTACAGTTCATCATACATGATGGTTTCAAAAAAAAGAAAAGAAAAAAAAAGGACACACAAAAGAAAAAATAAAAAAAAAAAAAAAACATTTACAACATTTATGTCTGTAAACTTCAAGGCTAGTTAGAATTGAGGTAATGCTGTTCAGCTTTGTGGCTAAAGTAACAAAAGTCCATTCAAATAGATAAAGGTACCTGATTTTATTCTTACACCAGTGCATTAACATGGATACAATGAGACAATTTGACTGCAGTAATTTATTTCATGTCGCTTTTTCACACTTTCCGGTGTTTAGTCAAAAGAGTAAAATTGAACATTCAAAAGCTGCCTTCGTTATTGCTGTCTCCACAGGTCGAGAGGTCTCCTCACCCGTTTGGATTGTCAGTGTGAGAGACTGGGAACAGTCCGAGTGTAGGCTATGATATGTGAGAACTTTGCCCGCTCCTCTCAGCAGAACAGTACAACGAAAACCACGATTCTTCCTCAGCAGCGGAGAGTGTCTTAATGCCGTTAAATTGTACATCACTGAATATTACGAGATGCTACTCATTGTTACAATATCAACAGTAGAGAGAGAGAGAAAAAAGTGACAACAAAACAATAATATTAAAATAATGAGAGAGCAGCATAGCACTATCGGAACGATTAATTCCTATAATATTTCAGGAAATTTCCATCTCATCTAGAAGGCACCCAACACAGTGCCAAAGACTTCCAGGAAAAAAAAAATCAAAACAAAAAAGTAAGGAAAAACAAACAAACAAAAAAAAAAACACCCTTTTGACATCCGCACAACTGTTCACGTCATCCCTGGCTATGTTAATGGTTACAGAGACAGCTTTCCTCTTAACGTTACCTGTCAACAAAAACCAAACGACTAAAGTGTTTTGGGTATTGAGTTGGCATGTAAACAACTGGACTAACCATTCTGTCAGAGTTCAGTCTGCGTCTCATCAGCTCTGGGGAAATGTTAGAAGGCCTGATTCAGGTTTTGTTTTTTTTATTTAGTCACTTTTGTCATCCTCATCAGCAGGGTCATCATCCTCATCATCATCATCATCATCGTCGTCGTCCTCATCATCCATTCCACCCTCCATGGAGTCTATTTCCTCTGCCGGCCCTGCCAGGTCATCATCTAGTACTGATGAATCAGCAGTCTTGTTCTGGCTCTCCTCTGAGTCACTGTCTTCAAGTGTGTTGTCAGCAGTTTCCACATCAGCCATGGAGGCATTCTGGTCCTGATTTGAGCGAAGCCCTTTACTGGACTCCTTGTCCTCTCCGGTGGCCCCTAAGGCCCCAGACACAGCGCTCTGTAGATCAGCTAGAGAAGCTTGGGGGAAGCCTGGGAGGCCTAGGCCACCAAGGCTGGGAGGTAAGAACATGGATGGGTAGAAGAGGCCTGGGGCCATGGTGGAGAGCAAGAAAGGGTTGAAGGCCAGAGCGGCGTTGGTAGACATGCCTGCAGTGGCAGCAGCAGCTGCTGCATTCAGTGTGGCGGAGTCACTGGTTACCTCAGCAGACTCCGTTTCAGATGATTTTTCTGCTTCCTTCTCGTTCTCATCTCCTTCATCCTTAGTCTCCTCGTCCGTCTTCGGCTTGGGATTCTCCTCAGATTCTGCCTGTTCTGTGCTAGAAGCCCCATTGGTGGCTGTCGCAGCGGCAGCCAGGTTTCCTCCAAACAGACCCCCCAGGCTGAACATGTTGGGGAGGCCACCCATGCCAGGAAGCATGAGAGGCAGCATGGCTGCAGCATGCTTGGCATCCGCTCCCCCTCCGAGAGCAGGGGGAAAGCCCATGAGGCCAGCAGCCAGCTGGAGGCTCTGGAGGCTCTGGAGGCCCTGCAGACTGGTCAGGTCCATGCCGCCAAACAGCCCGTTCATCAGCAAAGGATTAACGCCGGACGTGGAGGCCGCCGCTGCTGCAGCCGCTGCCTGCGCTGCTGCTGTTGCCTTGGCGATCTCAGATTTGGGTCGCCTGCCTCTACGGCGCACGCCCTCCTCTCTGACTACCGGCCCAGTCAGAAGACGATCAAACATGGACTCTGGGAGAAAACCCTGAAAACAAAAAGAAAATATTATAATTTAAGAATATAAAACCACCACAAAAATTTGTGCACTCATCAAGGCTCTATTTATTTGATCAAGAGTGGGATATAAACAGTAATTGTCCAATACTACAATTTAAATCTTATTTATTTTAAAATCTCTTCAATCAGTCAGTCAATCCTTAGTCACATGATTGTTCAGAAATGGATATGCACAAATATTTCTAATTATTGAAAACAGCTGTGCTGCTTTATATCTAAATTCTGAAGAAAAAAAAATGCAAAGTTTCCACAAATATATATTTTAAAACAAAGCGTTTATTTTTAAATGAAAATATTTTGTAACATTACAAAACGCACTAAATACCATACTTGCTGAATTGAAGTAGTTCTTAAAAATCAACATGAACTTATTTTTTTTGAATGGTAGCAGTAATATGTAATATAAATAAACCTAAAAACAAAAGCAACATAAGTTACTAATAGTACCTACCAAATAGTGGCTAAATTGATCTGAATTCTCTCAATTTAACAAAAGACTCACCGATTGCTTCACTATATCCGTCCAGTCTGGGGCAATAGCAAATTCTGGATTTTCAACCAGCCAGCGGGGTAAATCCTTCATCGGAGGTGCCATGGCTCCTCCCATCTGTAGTTGTACAAGTTAAAAATGTTACAGCAAGTGTAAAGAATATTTGTGGAAGATTAACTGAATCTATTGATAGAACAATACTTGCCTTTCTTCCATTCCTAATGTTAACAACAGGGACTCTCTCCTCTCCTGTCAGCGTATTAATGTCGATCTTGTTAGGATTGCGGCATCTGTGTCTTTTCTGTTTGGGCTTGGCAAACTGAGAGAGGAGGAGGTCCTCATTCTTCTGAAAGATAAGAACAAGAGAACTCTAAAGTACAGGACATTCCCACATCAGCCATCAGAAAGTTAAAACAAGTTGGGTTAGCAGAAAAAACAAAACAAAACAAAACTACTCACTGGTGCGTATCCAGGCATATCCATAGTGTAGGTCGGGTGCTGTCTCAGCCACTCCCGTAGGTCCTTAGTGCTGGGTCCATCCTCCCCTGTAAGATGGCTTCCCTCTTCTAGGCCTTCAACAGGAGCCTTATGTACAGGAGATGACATGGGTCTATGTGCCCGCCCATCCACAAAAGCTTTGGTCCCTTCAGAATTTTCCTGAAGATGCAAAGGAACAGAAATTGAGAAAAAAATAAAGTGTTTGTGTGCATAAAGACTGTCAATGCGCCACAAAGCAGCATGGCTCCAACATCACATCCTGACAGGATACGTACAGCATTGAGTTGTCCTCTTTTGTTCCCCATAAAGAGCAGTTCCAACCCCTCCACATTTTTCCTGCGACCTCTCTTTCTCCGGTTGGGGAGTTCAGTGTCAAGTAGAGAGCCGTTGGCTCTGGGTCTAGAGGAAGCGCCTGCTTGCAGCAGCTCCATCTGTGCTTTCAAGGCTGCGGAGGAGGCCATGGCTCCAGGGAAGGCAGTGGAGGAGGAAGAGGTAGACATACCGTGCAGGGCCTTGGTCAGGTCTATGGCCTGTGCTTGGCCTTCTGGAGCATGGGACTCTCGTAACTGAGCAACCATCTCCATCAGGTTCCTGCGCTTTGCAGCACGCTCTGCCTCGATCTCTACCTTCCTCCTCCTGCGTCTGCGCTGCCGAGGTACCGACAGGCTCAAAGCATCATCCTGGATAAAAACAATGAGAGGGTGTTTAAAAAAAACTAACTATTAAAAGTCTAATTTAAAATTTTAAAAGATCATAGTGAGTCTCAGGGGGGTGGAGCAAGAAGTGTTAGGGGCAGGACTTGCCTTGTTGACCTGTGGTGACATGGTGAGGTCCTCACTGCCACTATAGCTGGTCTGACCCACCAATGAGAGATCACCAAGACTCCGCCTCTGCAGGGGGCTGTCCGTTGCCATGGAGCTGTAGCCAGGCAACAGGCCTGGGAAGTCAAAGAACTGCCTCCTGTTGGAAGGCCACTTGCCCTTCATGACCGCTTCACAGATGTTGTCCATACGATTGATCATTACCCTGTCCTGAAGTACAAACACAGAAGAGTAGCACAAGTGTTAGTGAGTGAGTGTGTGCGCGTGGAAGCATACATAATGAACTAGAGGGTACACAAAGGGTATCTTCATTTTCTCCATTTCAGCTCTGGTTTCATGTCCCAGCGATCTTATAATGCAATTCTGCCCTGTTATTAAAGGAGGAAGCTCTGAAACTCTAAGTAGTCTTTTCACTATGCATCATATTATCATGTCTTCAAATATTTGAGTTTGGCTTGATTTTTCTTCATTTATCTCCAAGCCACTTTTGTGGCAAACTATATTACTACATGCTATAAGAGGGGGGAAACTGATGTGTTAACGGACAGTTAATCTAAAAAAAAAAAAAAAAAAAAAAGACGAGTTAATTGACAAAAAAGGAAAGGAAATTGTGAGTGAAGTGGAGCAAAAAAACCCCCCAAAAAACAACAAAAAACAAAAAACACTAACCTTGGGCCAGAAAGAGAACAGTGAACGTTCACTGAACATCTGAGAGGCTGACGGCTCAACGTCATCAACACCGAAGCAGTCCCTGGTCTCATCGCGGGCTGTGCTCAATGAGGCGTTACTCTCTTCATCGAAATTCTTCCTCTCAGATGCTCCTCCAACTGCAAATAATTTTTTTTATTCATATAAGATTTCCCAAATCAAAATCCATCACTTTTTAAGCATCCTGACCAGCCAATTAAGAAAATTAAAATAAAGAAAAAGGTTGTTCTAAAACTGGATTTGTTTTGGGATCATACAAAACTGTTTAAGGCATGTTTCTCTGAAGCATAGCCTATATCGTAAATGTAGTGTCAAAAGAAGTGAAATAATAAGGTCTAACATCCACCTTCAGCTTGTGAAGATTTTTCTGATTTGTCATCCTCATCCAACTTCTCTTCCTCGTCATCTTTGGAGGTTTTGTCAGTAGGAAGTTTAATCTCTGTGGTCAGTGGCTCTTTCTCATCCTCTGCTTTTTTGTCTTCAGGGGTAGTGGGCTCCTTATCCATGGGCTTCTCATCAGCCATACCATCCAAAGGAAAACCATCCTCTACTTTGGTCTTAACCTCCATCGCAGCATCATTCTCGTCCACTTCCATCTTTTCCTCCTTAGGTTCGTGCTTAAGACCCAAATCATTTGCTTCCTCTTCTTTTTTAGGAGATAGGGCTTCAGGTTTTTCTTCTTTGACCTCCTCCATGTCACCATTCTCCACTTTGGGCAGCAACACATCTCCATGCTCTTCTTTCACCTCCTCATCTTTAAGCAGGTTCAGAGGTGTAAGAGGATCAGACACGATGGGTAGCTCCGCACCCTTGCCCTGTGTGAACTTCCGATGGGCCTCCAAGAAGCTCAGCTCAGGGTCATTAAGGATGTGGTAGTCTGTGCGGCTCACGCCATGCTTTGCGGCACCCCGCAGGAGGTCCCGGTCATGGCGTCCGGGCTCCCACCAGGCTGGGAGGTCAGGGCTGGGTTGGCACAGACTCAACCTCTCATCCAGCTGAGGATGTGGCAACACCTGCTCCCTGATCCGCCGAAGCAGCTCAATACGATAGAGCGTCCGTGAAGCCCGCTCTTCTGTAATAGGGTCAATGATGAGGGTGGGGTCTGGAAGTTCTGCAAATAGAAAGATGATATCCAGTTCCATAATCGAAAATAAAATTAGAAAAGAATAGAAGATAGAATTTTTTATTTTTTTTTTTAAATCAACGTAAAAAGAAAAAGATATATACACACACATTTTAAATGCTAATAACAAATCAATTCACTATATTAAGTCAGTATTAAAAATAGATATACAAAGAAATATTGACACTATTCTGATATATCTTGCATGTTTCTTCTGCAAATATTTTTCTTCTAGGGTTGAAGACACAACTGACATGGAACTGGAGCTACTTAAAAGGTAGCGAAAGCAAACTAGGTTGTGATCACAATGAAGAAAATAAAATGTTGGGACTAGACAACAAAAACAAGCAAGCAGAAATAGAGAACAACAACAACAAAAAAACGAAAAAGACAGTAGTTCACCTGTCTCAGATTTGACCTGCATCCGACACACCCGCTTGCACATGGCCACAAAAGAGTAGTAATATTTTTCCAGGCTTTCGTCCGTCTTCTTGTCTAGACGAGCAAAAGCACGGAACTGGGACCAGTCAAAGCACTGTCTGTGCACGTCATAAACCACACCGAATGTAGACACCACACGGTAGAAATCAGCCTCTTCACGTCTTGTCCATCTGGAAAACAGATGTTGGTAAATGGAAAAGAGGTCACATGTGATTAAAGGAGAAATATATATATATTTTTTTCTTTTCCTTTTTAAATGGAGGATCTAGATGTAACTCACCTCTGCCGTCGCTCTTTAAAATAAGCCGCTCCATCAGCCAGCAGGGCGGCGCTATCAGGGATAAAAGGTGATCCCTTGGCCATGAAGGGCCCTCCTTCAGCCATAAAAGCCACCGCTCCATCTGGAGCATAAGCTCCTCCCTCTGTTACCATGGCAAGGATGTCATCACGCGGACGGCCTCGGCGCCGGTCAGGTTTGGTCATGGCTTCCTGCCTTAGTTGCTCGCGTTTGTGAGTGCGCTGATAGGCCGTGATGAGGCGGCGTAATCGGGCTGTCAGAGCAGAGGCAGGCGGCCAGTACAGATTGCCTGCTTTCCCATTCTCACCAGGCTTAGGCACTGAGGGTGGACAAGCAGACGGCAACGATGAGCACAGTGAAGTGAAAATCTCAAGTATGATGGTTAACACCTGTTTGCTGGGGAAATAAATACCTTCTCGAGTCTCACTATCCATCCCATCATCTTTATCATCCAGGGGAGAGTTTGTAAAATCCTGAAAACACGGCAGAGGAAACATTAAATGAGCCGATTTATTACCAATACTGATTTTAGATACAGTCAAGATTAATGTATCTCCAAACTCACATCAAGATCATCTTTAAACGGCATTCTGAGTGGCTTGTACTCTGGGTCTTCGTCCTCCCTATTGTGAAAAAGAGAAAAGCTTTTAGTGTGGGAGAGAAAACAAAGAAAAGAACCAAAAGGAAGGGATAAAGGGTGAGGGATAAAGAAAGCGGGAGTGAGCCAGAGAAAGAAAGAGCAGGAGGAGTCCCTCTTGCTGGGGCTGTGATTTTGGGCCAAACTTACCCCTCGACACCATCTGCCATCATGTCCGCTCCCCTCTGCTCAGCAGCAATGGCCTTGGCATCGGGCATGCCCACCCTCTCCAGGAAACACAGGGTGGGGTCAGCACGCATAGAGTTATACTTCTCGTAGCCTAGTGGAAGAAAAGAGCAGCGGTGAACATAAAATATGCATAATTACAGGCTGGGCTGTGGGCTGGGAAGCTATTATTTACCCTGGTGATTTGAAAGCAGAGAAAAGTATTACTGGTGCGTCAAATTTAGTTTAAAATGAAATTGATGTTTAAATAAAATGTTAGTTGTGTGTTGTGTGATGTGCAAAAAACTGAAATTAATGTACAAAAAGAGAGGGAGAGAAAAAAAAAACCTTAAAACTAAACCTTGTAATACAAAAGTGAAATCCCATTAAAAAAAACTACCAGAAGATTAAATCAAACCAAAAGAAACAAAATAAAAAGAAACAAAAGGTTGAGCCAAAGGAAAATGCCCGTTGAAACTGTCCAAGCAGAACAGATTCGAGCCTGAGGATCCCTACAGTGCACAACAGGGGAGGCGATTGGCAGGCTGGACCCACTTCAGCTGAGCTGCTGATCAGACGGGGCTCGAGCACCCCCTCCCCCGCCAGAACATCACATTTCAATTAGGATTTATGCGGTGACACATTGTTCCTAACTGCCGCCGCGCCCCGAGCCAAACTGTAATCATGAGGGGGTTTATAGGCCATCACTCTTTCCTCTGCAGTCCAGGCCTGCCACCTCTTCTCTCCCTGTTTCCTCCCCAGACCTCCCTACTGAATTGGGATTATGATTAAGAACAGGCTGCCTGTGTTATATACACGCTCCTGTGTGTGTGTGTGTGTGTGTGTGTGTGTCTGTGCACGCACGCACATGTATGGAGGCCAGCTGAGTTAACGAGGTAGCGCAGCGCACCGGGGGAGATCAGAGAGAGAAAGCTCTCTGTACACACATTCACAGAAAAGACCAATCTGAGAGAAGCATAAAAGCCCCTCGCCAAGATTAATATCGGTGGTGAGAGCAGCGGACATTATTAAATAAAACGGCTATTACTATACTTAATACAATTAAAAGTCAGCAGCTGAGAAACCCCTCTCCATCTTTTTCTTAATGCAGCTTTTGGCCCCGTTTTCTCAGAAAGATAAATTGGGACAGCTGCGTAGCTTCACAAAAGAAAACAATCACGTCCCAAACTGGGAATTTAGCAGGTTCTCCCAGAACACTTCTTAACACCACGGGTCAATGTTAATAAAATGTGCTGAGAGGTGCCTGTTGCCTCTGATGGATTAGATCTCGGATTTTTCCCCACCACCCTCCATCGAGTGCAGGATCAGCCATTCGGAAAAGATCACCAATCAATCTCTAGGCAATATTACAATAGGTCAACATTAGCAATTACTGTCGCCTGTCAGCACAAACGTACCAATCAGAGTGTCAGCTGTGAGGAGGCGGAGCTTACCATGCTTAAAGACCCCGATTAGGAGGGACCTGTCCGCTTCGAGATCCCACCAATCAGTGGGGACATCGGCGTGGAAGGGTTGTGGGATCCAGATATCCAACTCGCTATAAGCAAACGACAAACAAACACAGGAAAGAGTGATTAAAACCAGGAGATGGCTACAGCAGCACATAATTTAATGAGAGCAGCATTAATGTCTATCTGCAGACATCTGGTAGGAAACGCGAGCATTAGCAAGCCACATCTCATTTAGGCCCATTTCTCATCTTGTTTATTCAGGGCCAACCTGATTACGGCCAGAGATCTAAGCAACTCGTCTTATCTCACCCCATGCACTTGCGTACAAACTCAAGCCCCTCACAGTCATTAGAACTTCAGTCGAGTCCTTGAGAGCGTCAACATGGCGAGCACGTTTGCACATTATAAATGCATGAACATCTGGGTGGGGGTGTTGTCAGAAAGGGGGAGGAGGAGGAGGAGGAGAAGGTGATGGAGGGAGAGGAAAGATAACAGCAGGCAGGATTCGGTGGAAGGGAATGGAGAGAGATGCCAACCTTGAATCGGTTCCCTCCAGGATTCTGTCTGCATGGTCTCCGATGACTTCTTGTCGCAGATAGTAGAGCATGCGGACCCGCAGCAGCACTCTGTCAGAGATAGAACGAGCAAGAGAGACAAAAAAACAAAACAAAGATGAGTTGGGGTTAATGGAGTGACACGCAGAATGAAAGGAAGGAAAAAGGGACAAAGGGAAGGGGAGAAGGCAGAAAACAAAAGAGTGAGTAAGTTTGGCCAGCTCCGAGCTGTGCCAGCAGCAGTAGCAGCGGCAGCAGCAGCTCTTTGGCATGTGCCACGGCTCATCCATCATGCTGCCAGGGCTGATTAGCCACGCTGTGCGGCAGCCTCCACGCCTGACAGATGGCTGCACATAATCACCTCTGTGTGTGCCGCCTTTCACCCGCTTCCAACAGGTCTGCCTGGCACCTGGCCTGGCACCGCGCCGCTGCGCTTGGGGAGCCGCCCGTACCCTCCCTCACCCCCCTCCTCCACTCGTACGCACTAGAGCACCTTCATCCTCTCGTTTTCATTTCCTTCCTAACGCTGTTAGGGAAGTTGGGAAGGTGCTAACGGGACGCCTCCAAAGTACAGAGGCAGAAGTTTGCAGTGCGGCGAGCAGATGGTTGGCGGTCTAAGCACCTCGCATTTATAGTCTCGTAACGTTTCCTCAGCTGTTGCTCTGTTCTCCTTTTCTGGATGCACATCAGAGCCAGCAGTGTAAACCGTGTTTTGCTTTCTCTCTCTGTCACTGCCTAGAGTAAGGCAGGACACAACAATGCTGGCCTGGCAACAAATTATTTATCAAATGAAACCGGAGAGGCCTCGAAAAACAAAAGACGCAAGCCGGTGGCACACAAGGCATAATGGACGTGTGGGGCGAGAGGCGAAATCATCATGTGCGGCCTGATGAGCTGAACGATGAATTATTGAGTGATCTTAAAATCTTTAATTTCAGAGATGAAAAAGATTCCTCATGGCCTGTCATTCATTATTTCCAGAAAGACAGGACTCTCTTTTTCCTTTACCAGATTCTCTACAGCTGGCCATTTTTTTAAACTGACATTCATTAGTCACAGCTAAACTACGGAGGAGCCAAGCAACTTAATGAAACATCTGCACCGCAAGGTAACAGCTCTAACTTGCTTTTGGACGCGTTCAACTACTAACAATTACGTTTTCAACTTCAAAGCTCTTCACAAGTTTTCAAATGCACCTGCTTCTGAGGATATCAGGCTTGGAAGGCAAAAGTTTACTTTCAAACAAGACGGCAGCAGAGGATTTGAACTGGCTGTGGTATTTTAAACCTGGGCTCTACACTTTTTGAGCCGCCTTATTTGATTAGAAATTGATTTTTTTATACAAAAAACAAAACAAAACAAAGATTTCCATTCATGCGTCACAGAAAATTTTAATAGATGTAGATTATACCAATATCTGTTGTGTAACATATTGCAAATTAAATATTTAAAGCAGTGGAAAAACAAGGGACAAAAATATATGCAAGATGAGATATATTAGCTAATACAGTAAAAGTATCCTGAGGGAGGGAAAGTGCAGTCTGTGAAATGGTACATACTTGTTGCAGTGGTGTTTCAGGTGTCTCTTGTAACTGTCCTCTTGAAGGAGGATGTCAGGATTACAGTTAGCAAGCCAGTCAGCCTGTGGCATGTGAGTTTGAGCAGCCTGCGGCTTCCCCTTCTTCCCTTTACGCCCCCGGGGCACTGGAGCAGACAGTCCTAAAAAACACAGAAATGGCATTGTTTAGCACATGAAGAGAGATGCTGACAGACAGAAGATATTTTATTGGATCCAGGTCAGCATCCTACCAGAGTGGTTGGTAAGTGTGCGGCTCTGGCCATCCTCGGTAGGGGTTATGAGGTCCCAAATGAAGCTCTTGATGTTCTCGTCTCCACGGTAGTGGAGCAGGCAGTAGGCCAGAAGTGCGCGGCAGATGGTCTCTATGTCTCGCTCCCTCAGTGGGCGCTTAAAGCGTCCATGGGACAGGATGTCACCCCAGCGGCCCCAGCTACGCATAACAGAAGAGAAGTTAGCCAATATAGCATGTGAAAACTTCAGTGTGTGTCCTTTCAGTTATTTCAAATTCTTGAAGTCTTCTTGAAATGCAGTTGTTTGGTTTTGTAATGAGGCATGGGGAGAAAGACAGTCACTGACAAGACTAGTTAAACTAATTCAAAAAGATAATTTGTACTGTCTGGGAATAAAAAAGAAAAAGAAAAAAAATAACACAGCGTCAGGATCGTTCGGTTGTGCCAAGCTCACAAACTGAAAGGGGGGGGGGGGGGGGGGGGGGGATCTCAAAGCACAGGCCTAAAGGGCTTTTTGGGAAAGGGGGGGTGGGGGCCTGCTCTTATTTCACAGCCCTACACTGCTTTTCCAAAAAAAAAAACACACATCATAAGAGACAAAGCCCTCAGACTTGATGGATCTAATTTGCCGTATAGCCCAGGGGTCTAGACGCGTCTGACTGGGGAAAAAAAATTAAATATATATATAAATATATAACAAAATACTGGTCAGACATGGTGCGTGCAGCCACCCATGATTAGTGCTGAGTGCACTGAGGCCTGGCGCTTAATTAACTGTGTGCGTTAGATAGCGCCGTGTCTGCCACTGCCCCGGGACAAGCAAGCGTGACAAACTCGGCCACTGCACTGGTGGGCTGTGAGCTACCAGATATTCTCATTCCAAATGGAAAACAAGACGAGACAAGGGGAATTTGGATGGTGATAAAACAAAGCAGGAAGCCGAATATCCTGTCTCATGGCACTGGGATGGACTTCCTGCTAAAGCTGGTTTCCATTGAGGGCTTTGACTGAGGGAAATATAGATATTGATGTTTTTAATAAGTATGGACTGAAAAAGTCTGATGGATAGAATTAGTTGACCATTTTAGTTGGCAATAATTTTAATTTGTATGTTACTATGTGGGAAATGTGTGAGGATTTTGCTTTCTCCCCAATGGGGGCACATTGTTGCCCTGTAAGGTCATGTATAGTTGGTGCACTCAAAGCAGCCTTTCAGGGTAAAAAAGCGTCTGCTAAATGGCAACTAATTATAGGGATAGGCCCCAGGGACTGCTCAAGTGCAAGATGGTGATTTAGCACAATCTCTGTAAATTTGCAGGCTAGAGCATGCCACTAAAAAGGAGTACAAAGCTGTTAAAACCAACAATAATACTGTGATATGACCATTTCCAGACTGCACTTACCCATACACCAGCAGGTTCTTCTCCACTCTGAAGCACTCACTGCGGGGGTACCCCTGGGTTCGATCCTGGGGCCTCCGTGGTTTCTGAATGGGCTTGTCCTCGGAGTCACTCTCAAGCTCAGAGTACTCCATCAAATCATCCTCCTTCATAGAACTGTAGTGCCGTGTCTGCTTCCGGACCCGAGGAGTGTCAATTACCAGAGTGTTCTGACAAGAGATACAATGTGGGGTTAGAATGCTCTCAAGGGTTTAAGACAGCAGAAAAGGTTTCTGCATGTGTAGCACTTTTAGTACTATACCATGGTAGCACCATGATATAGGTGGCTGCTAGACAGCAAGATGAAAGACCTCTGCTCAAGGACACATGCAGAAAATACTGTGATAAAGCATTTTTATTTAGACATAACATGGCATTTCCCTTCAAGCAGATATAAGCTGCTTAGCGCTTCCAATTCTCCTGAGTGCAAAGAACAGTGGTAATTACAGAAAATGCTTCCCATGGCCAAGTTTAAACAATTTCGCCTTTGCTCAATTACAGCTACATTCCACGCACTGTTAGCCTGGGGAAATCAGCCTCATTAATTATGCCCAGATAGCATATTTATGAGGAGTGACACCACAGAGAGTGGTGGAAACTATCCAGATTTGGATTCACACCATCTTCAGTTATCAACTGTCAGACAGAATTATGAATATGATACCTGTCAAAAGCTGCTAATGCATGACCCCGACATTAATGAAACAATGAATAATAGTAAGCTGTAAGTGCTCCACACATGATTACACAAGTGAGAGGTGCTAGAGATTAGTGCCTCACTCCATGCAACATCTCCTGTTAAGCATTTCACAGCACAAGAGAGCTCCTTTTTACCATTAAGTTGCAGCTTACCCTGCCGTTGATCACATCCAGGTCCAGCTCTGCTTTCTTTGCCCATTTCTGCCAGAAATCTGGGTCCTCCAGAGAAATGTCGCTTCTGTTCCCAGAGGCCACAAAACTTGCCTGGTAGGGAAAAAATATATATATAAATAGTAAGATCAGAGACACTTACCCTTTAGGTTGCGCTATTTTTAGTGCAAGATGAAATGGCCTGCATGTTATATAAAGTTAATTACGCAATAACATTGATAGGTAGGTCAATTTCTTGTGTTAATATCAATACTTCTGGCAAAATGACTGAAAGATTTTAAATCTCATCACCTTAGCAAATGTTGAGCCTTTGCCTTCTGATTCAATAGTAATGGTCTGTGTACGTCTTTGCAAAATCTGATCAATGTCTTCTTCACAGAACTTCGATCCCTCATCCTCCTCATCCATTAGAGCACCATACGCCCCTTTCCTTAGGAGGTCCTCAATCTCCTTTTTAGAGAGCTGCTGAACCTAAAAAAGGGGAGAATGAATGAACTTCACATAATACAGATCTTAATAAATTTCTTGGACTTTTTATGGAGTGGACACATTTAGGCAAACTGTAAGAAGAAAATAAGGCAGAGTGCACTGGAATTAGAGGTCTTTCCACTGCCAACATGTGCAAAGTATGTTTGATTAATGAACCATCTGGAACACTGTTTAAGTGAAACGCCACAAAATGGTGGCGCTGTCTGCAGTTCATACCCCGTTGGCAGCATTTTCCCTCCCGCTCATGGACTGAAGCACAGCCTTGTCCAATCCTAACTTCAGACTGGCCTTGTCAAACATCTCTCTTTCATAGGAGTTCCTGGTGATCAGGCGGTAAATCTTCACAGCCTTGCTCTGTCCTATCCTGTGGCAACGAGCTTGTGCCTGAAGGCAATAGCACAAAACGGTCACACACAGACTGCCTGTGAGGACTCACACATATACACATACACTTATCCTAGAAAACTGCTAAGGTTGCAGCAGAGTACTTCCAGCTGAGATACTAGTTGGAATGCAGCTAAAAAGATGCTTTGTGAAATAAAATAGCTTTCAATGAAGGTCCAGCAGTTTCCCGCACACAGGGATCATATATGGTAAGAAACATTCATGCTTACCTGCAAGTCATTCTGAGGGTTCCAGTCAGAGTCAAATATAATGCAAGTATCGGCTGCAGTTAAGTTAATACCCAGGCCTCCAGCCCTGGTGCACAGCAGGAACACAAAACGGTCCGAGTCTGGTCGTGAAAAGCGGTCAATAGCTGCCTGGCGAAGATTTCCTCGAACTCTGCCATCTATACGCTCATATGGATACCTTAAGAACAGGAAATGAAGTATTGACTACACCTAATAGGGAATACTATGAAGCATGTTCTTTTAACTTAATATTGATATTTTTTCCCCACTTTCTCCCCAACATATGAGATTGCGCATTTAAACACATAAGATTTCTCTCTCAATTTGTTGGCAGTGCTATGGGCTCAGGCAGCCTACCGTCTCTGAATGAGGTAGTCCTCCAGGATGTCCAGACAGCGCACCATCTGGGAAAAGATGAGCACACGGTGACCCCCAGCCTTCAGTTTGGGGAGCAGCTTGTCTATCAGCACCAGTTTTCCTGCAGCCTGGATCATGGCCTGGAGGTGGAACTCTGGGTGGTCTAAGGGGTGACTCTCCCTGAACTCCTCCATTATCTTTTCCTCGGCTCCTACAGACAGAGAAAAGAGTGAAATTTCAGTCTGGCTGATTGGAAAAATTGTAACTTTTGAGCATACACTTAACATATAAAACATGTTTTCTGTTCACAAAGCGTTACTTCAGATTCTACTGCTCACCATTGATGAGGTAGGGGTGATTACAGCACTTTCTCAGCTCCATCATGGTGTTCAGCAGGTTGGGAACATTGGATCCTCCTCCACCTCCACCACCGCTGACTCCACTTTTGGACAGGAAGGTAAAGTTCTTCTCCAAGATGGCACGGTAGTATTTCTTCTGCACATTGGTCAGCTCTACTTCAATTATGGTCTCCTCTTTTGGTGCAAGATTTTTCTCCACGTCCTCCTTTAGTCGGCGGAGCATCATGGGCTTAAGAATGCCCTGCAGTTTTTGCACCTAAAACCAAAATGTGACATTAGATAGCATCCAGGCATCCCTAACAAATGCATCACATAACAATTGCAATGAATTAACAATGCTGATATTCATTCTATACCTGTTCTTCGGTTTTAAGATCTCCAAATTCCTGCATGAAGGTCGACTCTGAGGGAAACCTGTCAGGCTCCAGGAAATGAAGGAGACTGAAGAGCTCCTCCACTGTGTTTTGCAGTGGGGTTCCAGTCAGCAGGACTTTGTGTTCCTACGAAAGGTAGAGAGTCTCACTAAGTGTTCTTTTCTTCAACAAACAAATCTAATAGAAATGGTTTGTACTTTTTTTTTTTTTAAAGGAGGAATGTATTTACCTATCCAGTTTTCACAAATTATTGGATTACGGGGAAAAAAAAATAAATAAAAAAAATAAAATCCATATTTGGATCATTAAGGCATTGAGACCAATTTTTTTTTAATCTAAAAAGAAAACAAAAAAAAGACGAAAACCTTAACATTTAAAATTTTGGATATTGCCAACACTTTATAAAACGTAGTTCCCCAATAATTCCAGGTTTTCCAGCACCACAGGAACCCTGTATCTAGTAAAGGTTAAAGCTAGAGCGACATTCATAGCGGGTTATTTTCAGCAACATCATGTTTCTTTGATGGAAGGGGAAGTACTCACCATGTCCATCATTTTTAGGCCCTCAAGCAACTTGCAATTCCTGTTTTTGAGCCTATGAGCCTCATCAATGATTACACAGCGCCATGGCACGCTCCGAAGCTCAGGGCAGTCCGTCAGGATCATCTCAAATGTGGTGATGATTGCATGGAATTTGTAGGCTCCCTTTATTACGCGACCCTGAAGTAAAAGAGCTTTTGGTTACAATGAAGGGCCCTTAAAAACACAACCCTATGTATAGAGTCATACGCATGTCCTGGAGATAACTTGTGAAACATTAGCTCCAATAAATCCAAAGTTATAAAATGCATATCACATGACAAAACCAGCATTACGTACCTGCGTGTCTCTGTAGTACATCTCGTAAGCCTGAATAGTCTTTCGGCTGGCCTGGCTACCATGATAGACGACTACGTTTAGCTCAGTCCATGTCCTGAACTCCCTCTCCCAGTTGGGAATGGTGGAAAGAGGTGCAATCACAAGGTAAGGGCCGTGGATTCCCTTCAGGTATATCTCATAGAGGAATGTGATGGACTGGATTGTTTTGCCAAGGCCCATTTCATCGGCTAAAATGCAGTTACGTCTGAAAACAATAAAAGTGCAATTGCAATGGTAAGAATATGAACTTTCATGCAGAGGCTGCAATCCATGACATCCTCACATTTAAATGGTATTAAAAATTAACTTTGGTCCGTGTTTGAGTGAGCCGTGCAGCTGGACGGCTGGG
Organism: Enteromius radiatus; assembly: GCA_032357445.1. Taxonomy (NCBI): domain Eukaryota; kingdom Metazoa; phylum Chordata; class Actinopteri; order Cypriniformes; family Cyprinidae; genus Enteromius; species Enteromius radiatus. The sequence goes on along the minus strand of JAUCMS010000044.1, from coordinate 7,377,719 downwards.
TAATTGCATACATACGTGTTGTACCAGTTGAAGAGCAGCCAGTTGACTCCCTCCAGCTGGTATTCCCTGAGCGCATTGCCGTTTTTATATTCTCTGGAACTCTCGGATTTCTGCCAGTCGCTGGCGGGAGGTCGCTCCTGTTTCAAATAAAACAATTCCCGTTAGTGGTTTCCGTGCAACCACAAGAACGTGGCCCTCTCCCCTCACTTGCTCAGCACTCCAAAGAGAAAATAAAGAGTGCTAGAGAAGTGCCAGCTCTTACCACGCGCTTCGGCTCCGGCTCACGCTCCATCACTCTCTCAAACTCCTCAATCTTCCCTTGGTCAATGTCAGCTTTTAACTCCCACGTGCTGTCCTCATAGGGCAAGGAGCACCACTTCACCAGGTACAGAGTTACAGGCTGCAGGAACATGCGTCAAAACAATGTTATCCAAAAGAGGGTTCTCACATTTTTCTAAATTTTCTGGGGGCGGTCTGACTGACATCTTCACAGCTGCAAAATATCTACTAAGAGCTTTAATCAAAGGTAATCCACGTTGTTTTGAGAGACAGATGCTTTGGGAACGATTGAAGTGGATGGATGAGAGAGAGAGAAGTCATACCTCTCCATTTTCATCGGTGCTTTCAGACACATCCAGAACTCTGTCCACCTCCACATAATCTGGGTTGAAGGGCTCATCATCCATCTGTCAATAAAGTGTGATTGATTGGTTAGATAGAGCATTGCAGAATGGCAGCTTCAATGTTGCTTGAGCTGCAACTACTATGATCCTCTAAATGAGAATCTACTAGGTAGAATATTTTCAGATCTTTCTGATGTGGGTGGCATAAATCTCTCTGGGAAAACCCCACCAGGTTTTGATTGAAAAGTTTTGAATGTAGTAAGGAGTTGCAAACCAGAAATGAAAGTCTTGACATATATTTCAACGCCACTGTTTGAATTACTTAAACTTGTGAACTGAACCAGGCAGCATGTGCCGAGAGATTGCATACAACAGAGATAAGAGCTTGAAGTGAGCCATTTTATTGCCTTAGCATGGATGATATTGTTCAAAAAGCCATCATAATACCAGCACAACACACTACTGTTGAGAATACATACTGCCACCATTATCAGTTAGGGCCATAAAAAAAAGGGGGGGGGCAGAAATGGAAAAAAAAAAAGACAAAATGGTGGATGACACGGAAAATGGAGGGCTCATGCTAACCTCAGTTAGGAAGTTACTGAGAGCCTGCTTGGCCTTGAACCTCTTGACCTTTTGCTGGATTCTCTTATCCTTCTCCAGCTCTTCAATGTCTGACCAGCGACAGTGCAGGTAAGAGCTGTAAAAACCAAACAATAAAAAAAAAAAAAAAAGTTATTTCCTGTGTGACCTAGTCCAGAAAACTAGCATGTCAGATAAACAAGAATGAGGATGTTTGTGTCTTGTTCTTAATAAAAGAGCTTTATTAACATGCCATGATTTATTTGCGTAGTTATGCGCTGAGAATGCTTGACGATATACTCAGTTTAATAGCTTGTTTGTACCAATTAATGCAAATAAATTCCTTTAAATATTTTCTTTATAACTCTTTAAATTGAATAACTATGATTTCCTTCATTACATAAAGAAGTGACAATGGATGGAAGGTATGCTATAACAAGTACTCACAAGCCTTTGAATTTGACATAAAACTCTTCAACTCCAACCTCTTCACCAGATGGCAACTGTAAAATAAAGAACAATTATTTGATGATCAAAAAAAAAAAAAAAAAAAACGTGTTTGTAACATGCTTGCAGCTGTCAAATCACTAGTGTGCTAGTCTAACTTCCAATCATCAGAAGTATAACCCACTTCCTGTGACAAACACTACTGCTTTTTGGCATTGCTCTCAACTGTAATGCCCCAGGACAAAAGTAATATGACAACAGAGACTGGGAGGGGATAAAAACAAAAAAATTAAATAAAAGCCATCCTCCTCCTCCTCTCTCCAGCTAGTAGTACGCTGTGTGGCTGAGTCATGAACCACTTCAGCTCCTCTACCACACACAGCCCCATTCACAGGGAGCTGACCCGGGGCCTGGCTTCCTGCCAAAACCACAGCGCTACGGCAGACGACAAACCTACCATTTCCTCGGGCGGGAGCCCATTTGCAGCTGCGCTACTAAGAGCCATGCACGGCGTATTATTTTTGAACAGGCTTTGTTTTGTGGAGCTTTTTCAAAGGAGTAACACTGCACACTGCCTGCATCTAAGGGTCTGAGATTAATCACGCTGAGAGACAGTTTATTCTTACATGGCTTCATCTCAAGACCTTGCATCAGCTTTGCTCTGAACTGGCCATGGCCTTTACTGGATTAATACTACCGCTGTTGAGCCGTAGACAATATCAGCCCACTCAGGCATCTTCCTGGCAATCACAGGGTTTGAGACAGCTGTTAGGTGTAATCTGCCCTGATCCAGTAGACAGCAGCGGTTAAAGCTCATGTGAGAGGCTTTCAACGGCTCAGCTCACCTCTTTCTTTCCCATGCGCATCCCCATGATCTTCTCCACCACAGGGCCCTCTGCATCCGGCAACTCCTATGGCACAAGTGGGAATGAAGGACACAGAGTCAGTGTGAGAACATCCATCATGCATAACAAACAGCAGGTTACATCAGCAGTTTTCCAACTCTACTGTGGGGATTGTTAATCAGCCATCAGCATAAACAAATTTAACACACATGGCACATCCAAAAGATAATGACCTGCTGCTCAGATGTGGTTGAAGGAGACTTTGGTCCAGGAGAATCATCTCCATCTTCGTCATCATCAGAAATTCTGAACTCCAGGTCCTCAGTGTAGCGTTTCCTCTTCACCTGCCGACTAGATCGCCTCTTCTGTGGTCAAACAAACACAAAGTTACACAATGGCAAAAAATGTGAATTGCATAAATATACAAGTACAAAAATGGAAAAAACATACAGGGGTGGGCAATATGGCAAAACAATTTAAATATATATATTTTTTAATAATGTTTGACAGATTCTAAATATTTACTAATTTTAACAGGATTTAAATAACTGAATACTAGGTATGGTACCGAAACTTGGTACCGGTGCTAAATTATAAAAGTTAATGCTTCTGCAGGAAAAAAAACAAAACAAGACAAAAACAAAAAAAACCCATTTCCTATTTATTGCTAAATAGTTGCCTAGCATATTTTAACCTTTTCTAATTTGCAATAAAATTAAAAAAGACATTTGCCTGCACTTGTTATTTTTTATTTCAAATAAAAACATTACATAAGGTCTATCTAAATTAGTACGTTATAATAATGTTAATAATTTAATAAACACTACATTTTTAAACATTAAAAATGCCTTTACAGTATTTATAAATAGATAGATAATAAACTACGCTTAACAAAAAAGATAATAGAAAACAGGGAAAATTAAGATATAAAAGCAGAGCTTACCTAAAAATTAATTCATAGTGATGAAATACATTCACTTTATTTATGTACATTGCAAGAGGTTCCAAACTTTTATTACTTTTAATCCCAAACACAGTTAACTGATTTATGTGAAAATTTCTAAGTGCACCACACATGAAGTTGTCATGATGATGTAAATGTTCTTCTTTTCAAATAATATGCATGAACTATAAACTTATGCATATTATCCGTCAAGAAATTATATGAGGAAAATTCTGAAGGTAACACCAGCAGACTTATTTACTACAGGCTAAATGTTCAGTAAACAGCAGCAGTTTTCAGTCTGTCACCATGGCACAAACATGAAATAACACAGTAGCAGGTTTTTTTTTTTATTCGATTGAGCTGCTTTTTCTATGTAAACATGGACATGTTTGACTGTTGCGCATGTAAAAATAAGCTCAGTCCCATCTTCATGTTTTTTCTATTCCACTGCCCACATCGCATCTTAGTCCACAGAGCGCATTCTGTGTGAATGGCAACTTGCGTTATGAACACATCCCACATGAACGTGAGCCAACATGTGGATAGATCGTTCTTTTCTCTTAACTGCACAATATGCACCAGCATATTGTCAGAGCATCTAAATCTAACGTTTAGTTATTTATTTGTATATTTTACTGTATTTTTTATTATATACTAACTTATTTTATATAAAACCAATTCCTTGTTCATTCAAAATATATAAATTTCGCAAAACATTTGAATTAAATCAATAAAAATGTACTATAAAAACTGCCCAGCCTAAATGTACACAAATAACTGGAAACTTTTTGGGAATGCGTCCAATCAAATGACATCTCATGTGCCATCACCTGTATTACAATAAAGATGACATTTCATCACTATTATCTTGAAAAACTTTAGGTGTCCGTTTTAACCACTGAAGGAGGGAGAAAAAAAAAAAAAAAAAAAAAAAAAAAAAACATACTAGTTGACCACCAAATCAGTTTTTTTTCTGAACAAGAACCTCATTAGATAAACGTAAAAACTTCAGCAACACTTACTTGAACACCATCATCTTCCTCTTCCTCTGGTGAATGTGGCGGTGTTTTCTCAACATCAGAAGTGACTGAGGGCTCTCTCTTGCGCTTTATGTCTTTCTTGGTGCTACTGCTGGACTCAGAGTCAGACTTTTTAGCACTGTGGGTGAACAGGGAGGTTTGGTTAATGTAACATTCACACCAATAAACCACAGATTTGTCTGGTTCATATGTCAAACCATTACACTATTTATAGTTTTAGTCAAGAACAATAACAAACAACCAGTCCAAAAACTTTTTAAGTTAACAATTTAAGTTATAATTTATAGAAATGCATAATTAGTTAAAAAAATTTAAATAAAATAAATAAAAAACATTGTGCAAGAATTGGAAAACTAATTTTAGGTCTATAGCGTCACACTATGTGTCACTGCGGTTGCAATGTTATATAAACATGAACAACATGTTAATTCTACGTCTGCATACTAGAAAGATGACGGCTGTGAGTTTTTGTACTTTTTCCCAACAGTTCTTTCTCCATACCAGCTGAAAATATATATTTCAATGCTTTTGCATTGTTTCACAAATATATTTGGGTAATTATGTAATTTTCAGACAACGGGGAAGCACTGTCAGTTATGTTAAGCATTGAAATTGTGTTTGAATTCACACTTGTTTTTTTACTTTCACTTGCGATCGCGCAAACTGAGTATGGACTGTTTGATCGGGCGCACTTGTCTGGACCGAAGTTAACTAGTCTGTTGTGTTTGTTTATTGGTGTGGTTAGTGTCACCGTATTTTTATAAATCAAATTTATAAAATAAACTACTCTGGAATGATTTAGTTGCTGTTATTGATTCTATTGGGAATCAACAGAAAATCATAAACCAGCAAGAGACCAGCTTTAACTAGCATAACCAGCATATGTTGTTTTTTTTTTTTCAGCAGGGTTAATATAAGCAGCACATGGATTTACGCAGGTATTTTAGTTCTGCTGAGCTAAATAAGACATCCGAAGGGCTACCAGGGATTTTGAAATTTTGCAAGCCCTGCCTTCCCCTCTTAAGTTCGGTTTCAGACACACAAATGAGGGAACGAGAGGGAAGACTAGTTAACTCCACTTCCAGTTCAGAGTCGCGCTCTCTCCCTGCCACAGATTACACAATGCCCTGGAGGCTCTCGCGCTCACTCGCTCTGGGGCCCCCCTCTCTTTTCATTCGCACGCCAAGAGCAATCAAATCGCCCTGGTAACCGGCGGTCACGTGACCCGCACCTGTTCCTCTGGCTGGACGCCACTGGCTAAAGCCATCTGCTTGCCTCAGTCAGAGCCTCTCTCTCCAACACTCCTCAAGCACCTGCAGCCGCACCACTCTGTGGCTTTGGGTTTCATACTGTCACTGCTCAGCAAACACAGCCAGAAATAAGGAGAGAAAAAAAGGAAGAATAAAAAAAAAAAAAGCCACGAGGGCAGGAAGAACACTCAGTTTAGGGGGAGGGATGACAGTCTTCCTTTCGTTTGGCTGACCTTTATAAATCATAAAAGGCAAGGAGCTGCTATCAGATACAGGACACACTGAAGATCCAGTCGAACAGGCCAGCAGGGTGGGCCGTGGTGCGTGTAGACTTTGAGACCAACGGGCAGAGAGAGAGAGAGAGAGAGAGGGGCTAATTGGCATTAGTAGGGGGAGGACGCAGGCCCCGCTGTAGGTTTGTATGAGCCACACCGCTCCAGTGCTGACACTCAGGAGGAGGAGAGAGGGCCAGGGGGTTAATGGGACACCTGCCGTCGCCAGTGAGATGACTCATCTTCAGCTGGACCCCCCCCACAGTGCTCTCTCTAACAGCAGCTGCTCACACACACACACGACTGTTTACCCTCAACAGCTCTTTTGCAGCATCGTGCAAACGTAAACACACGTACATAAACAAGGACACAAAACTGCAGAGAACGAACATGCTACGACAAGTTAACAAACGCAAACAAAAACGTGCGCCTGTGTCCTTCAAAGCGAGGAGGCTAATTAGGAAGCACCAGTCAAAACAAGGTCACTTTTTTTTTTATAAACGGGACAGGATCTGAACACCCTGTTAGTCAGAGAGTTATGCTAGTGAGTGGAATCAAAGGAGGCGGTGCAATTAAAATCATGCTAAAACGTGCCTGAATTAGGGGAGGGGAAATGCCTAAGAGTGCGGGACTGTGAGGGACAACGTGTGGAAAAAGGATGTGAGTGGGTGAGTTGAGATATGTGAGAGAAGGAACACAAACTGTGCCGTGGAATGAGAGGAAGAGCTAGAAAGAGACTCGGCAGAAGGATCGCAAGCATGTGATAATAGGTGGAAAAGGACAGTGTAGGCATGCAAGAGTGTGTGAAAGCTTTAGAGGCCCAGTCAAGAAGAAATACAGGAAGAGAGTCAAGGGGGAGAAGCAAAGGAGTTGCGCCTTGTGCTCTTAGAGCAAGGTCACCCATGCTGTGGAGCCATTCAATTACTCTGCATCACTGAGAAAGCAGGTTTATTACATAAACGGCAACCATGATGAGACAAACAAGTTCTGTGACTAACAAGACTTGTGTTTCATCGTTCTCAAAACAAAGCAACATACAGTGCCGTTCAAAAGTTTGGGATGTTTATTTTTCTTTTTAAGTTTCTTATGCTAATCAAGGCTGCATTTATTTAAATAAAAAAAATAAAAATACACTGTGAAACATTATAGCAATTTACACTATTATCTATTTTAATATAATTTAAAATGTAATTTATTAATGTAACTTTATTTTTTATTTAGTAAATAAAAAATAAATCAAATCATACAAATGTCAGAAACAGTTGTGCTGCTTAATATTCTTTGGGGCTTTAAGGATTATTTAATAAAAAGTAAAAAAGAACTGTTTATTCAATACAATACCATTCAAAAGTTTGGGGTTAGTAAACTATTTTTTAATAAACAAAATCAATATTTTCATTCAGCTAGGATGTGTTAAATGGATAAAAAGTGATAAAGACTTATATTGTTGGAAACCACAATACATTTATATTTTGAATAAATGCTGTTTTTTCTAACTTTTTAATAATAATGTAATCAACGACAAAAGTATCACAGATCCCCTCCGCATGATCCTCTATAAATTAGCAATGATTTTGGAAAGATCATGTGACACTGGAGTACTGAGTGGTAATTTCAGAACTGCATCACAGAAATAAATAAGTATATTAAAATAGGAAATCAATACTAGAAATTGCACAAATTTCATAATATTATTTTATAACATTATAAAATATTTTGGATGAAAAACTTAATGAGCTGATGAACTGATAAACTTAAGAGATTTCAATTGAAAATAAATTAAATTAATTTCACTGATGCCAAACGGCATCATGCATCTTAAGGTTGCTAAATTCCTAAAGACATTTTGCAATTGTAAAAAAAAAAAAAGGTTTCAGAGCACAGGGTGTTTTATGTGTATAGCATGGGGGGCAGCTCTTTGTTTTAAGAGAGTGTCTTTGGCAATGAGTCTCTTTACTTTTGCCTTTCCCCCCAGTGACTGCGCATTCAGTGTTCGGCACACTTCTCAAATCCATTCACCGCACTGTCTCACTCGCTCTTTTGAGACTGTGGCCTGTCTGATCACCAAAGCAGACACAAGACTTCACAAGAACAGAAAACTCCCAAGCCCTGGTGAGACAGGTCTGCTAGTCTTTAGAAGAATAAAACGTACAAGGAGGACAAAGTTGGATGCTTGGCCCTTTCCTTCTGTTGTTGCATCCACCTTTCTGCACTTTGTCTTTGAGGTTCAATGTCACACAGAATTCAACTTTTTTTTTCTCCACTAGAGCCTGGAGGGAAGACAAGGCGGAGCGCTTGTTTGAGGACAAATAAGCAAGCAGTCTGGCGTAAAGGTGCTGTAGTTAGACTCGTGAGCAAACAGGCATGCTGGTCCCGCAAGCGAAGATCTTTGAGTACACACACATTGCAGCACTTCCTATGCAACCGCGACTGTTGTGGTTTTCGTATCTGAGCACACAGGATGTAGCTAAGATAATCTGCGAAAGAGAAAAAGAGACTCTGCTTCGACAGGAGATGGAAATCAAAGGGTCGGCAGAACTGCCCACCCAGGTTAGGTAGTTATGCAGTTAGAAAACAACTCCAACAAATACGGGGGCTTTGCTATAGTTGCTTGGGAACCTGCCAATAAATTGAAGGTGAGAGGTGTGTATTTGCAATGCAAAACAGTCTTCTCATGGGGGGGAGACATACAACGCAGCGCTGAGGAGGGATCTTTCTGAAGTGTTTGATGGCTGTGTGTGTATACGGAAAACAAACCTGGGCTCACAGACACTCAACATTTTACCCTGGGCGCGGCCTGAGAATGACTATTTATAGTTGTGCTTTCTTTGTCAGATAAGAACGGCAACAGATACAAGGCCAAGACTTTTAATGTCCAACCTAGTTTCCTGTACTGCACTTGCATGAAAAGAGCAACTAAACCAGGAAAACGTTAAAAGAGCTGATAAGACAAACAAATTAAGATGGGGAAAGGGGAATGAATGACACTCACATCAAATGCGAGATGTGCTATATGTAGCCCACTTTTTGAGAAATGGGGCCACACAGTTTAAAAACTATCCACAGGGGCTCGCCAACACCACACATCCAGCTCTGTAGCAGATTTGGTCAAATTCAGGCCGGCATGATTAATGAGACAGCATTGTGGACTAACTAGCATTAGGTGCCATTTTGAATGGAGACATCCCCCCTCCTCTTTTCCTTTTTCACAAACACACACACACACACACACACTCATTCGTTCCTCCTCCCCCTTCAGATGACCTACTGCTCTGGCACTGTGCTGCAGATGCGCTTGCTTTGGCCCAGCCCTTTTCCTCTGGATGAAAGGGACGCGGCGGTGGAGTGACGGGGCTTCGGATGGGTGGGGGGGTTAAGGGGGAAGGCTGACACATTCCTCAGCCGGATCATGTTACTACCTCCGCTAGAGGAAAAATGGCCATGCAACCTTGCTCTGCATATTCAGGATGGATGCATTTTCTCTCTTTTCGGAGGGGGAGGGGGAAAAACAGGAAGGGAGCATCATTTAAATGCAATAAGCAGCATTATTGTGAACTATATCCAGAAGAGAGAGATTGTATATGATAGTATACCGTTTTAGGTAGAGTTAATAAAACAAACATTTATAGATGACTTCTTAAAAACAAATGATCCGCAAAAATGAGATGTGATTATCTTTTGTAAAGGCCTCCAGGATTGGGTTCAGGCAACTAGGTTTTATCAGAAAGGTGTCAAAGTTTGTGGTTTAGCACTTGCAATTCAAAGAAAAGTGAGAGAGAGAGAGAGAAAAAAGGCTATAAGCAAGTCTTAGACAATATCAAGTTCCTTGTCTCTCAAAAGCGTTATAAAACAGAACACCACCTCTGACAACTCTGATAAGGAACCATCAGCTAGTACCAGACCTAGAAAACAACTCATACTAAACATATCTACAGTTCAATGAACCAGATGATCACATGAGACTTTGTGACTCAATCCAGTACACAACTAAGCACCTAGAGTAAACTAGGCATTTAAACCATAGATATGATTTTTAAAGACTACAGGAGGCTCAAATCTCACATACCTTGGCTTTTTGGAGCTCTTCGGCTTCGGGGTGGCAGTCTTCACTTTTTTCTCCTTAGGTTCTTTGGGTGTCTTGGGAGTCTTCGGGGTTTTGGGAGTCTTGGGCTCTTTCGGTTCCTTGGGCTCCTTCTCCTTTGGTTTCTTTTTGCTCTTCTTTTCAACGACAGACTGTTCCACGGGAGTCATAAGAGAGTCTCCCTCATTTATCAGAGAAGCCGCCTCTCCTCCGGCCTCACCACTGATGTTGTTACCCTCCTGGCCTTCGCTCGTCTTGGCTTTCTTCTTTTTCTTCTTTTTTGGCTTGAGCTCGCTCTCCGTCTGCTGTATGTCACAGTTGGCTGGTTGGAGGTTTGAGCCCGAGGCAGGTGTCTTACTAGATGTTATCATCTCCAGGGAAGGGTCTGATGGAGAATGCTGATGACGAAAAGAGAGAGACAAGGAGATCTGTTATTACCAAGTAAGAAGAAATTTAACCAAGACAGGAGACACAACTAGAGGATTTCCTTTTTGCATTTTTGCATATCTCACAGCCACAAAACAGCTGAACATAGCTCATTGCATTGCTGCTTCAACAACAGATACATTAAGTAGCATTAAAAAAAAAAAGAAATTTAAAAAATTTAAAATAAATCACCCAGAAAAGCTAAGGTAAGTTGGGAAAAATTGAATAAACATTTTCCCTCAAACAGCTGCCCCTGCTGCTGTTGGCCCTTGAGGCATGCCATGTTACTTGCTTTGATTCCCTTCGCTCCCATTAGTGCCAGTTTTAGCTGTAGCTCCACAGCATTAAAGCAGCAACGGTTTTGCCTTTCCCCTTGCAGTTATCTCCGTCCCCCTCTCCATTCATAGCAAAGACAGACTGACAGGAAACATGTTGGCAGCTGTGCTAAGCGTCCAGCTTCCCATAGTCCCTGCAGCAGATGGGGCTGTGGCATTATGACACTAATAAATTATATCTATACTTCATAAATGCCTCGGTTTTAGACGTCAGCAAATTTAATGCAATATGCTACAGCTTTCAAAAGGCATGCACACAAAAACGGGCCTGGTGAAAAGTTTCCATACTGCCAAATAAGGAAGAATACGGTGTATTCTCCATAAGCCATGTGCTGATTTCAGTCTAGAGTTTTATTGCATACCATGCACTTCGCTTTTAAAACAAAAGGCTTTGTAAACCACATCATTGTGGTGATGAAATGCATATTTCCTGTAAACAACAGCATGAGAAATAAGGGTGCACCATGCATGCCAAACAGTGGCAAGGTCACATAAAATGCCCAACACCCAGTTCAACGGTGATCATTAGAGCAGCTGGAACAGAGAGCGTTCTGCCGCCGCTTTAACGGATAAATGTCTCTCCTCTTGCCAAGCCTCCCCAATAATCAATTGCATGAATGACAATAGGCCTACCGCACGCGCTCTCTGCATTTCTAATTTGACAGCAGCAGTCCAGAATACAATATGTTCAATATAGGATTTCATCTCTCAGAGGGGGAGACTGACGTGTCAGTTAATCTAGCAGGCAAAGTGCTCACTCGGTGAGCTAAATACTCCCTTAAGGAGCACTGCGCTTCGGCTCAGCATGACAGGCTTTTTGCAGGGCAAACCCGTGAGTTAACACACAATTCATCTGATGAAAAGCTGGCTCCCAGACACAGAGCCTAACCCTTGCTAAACTTCATCTTCAAGATTCATTGCTCACTGCTGTTGAACTTCAGGCTGCTCCTGGCAAATCTAAATGAGCTACAAATTTATGGCACTGAAACACCTAGATACTGCGAGCTACTTACTAGCAGCTAACTACTCCAAATAAAACTCCCACGGAACAAAAACGCTTGAGGATGCCAAAGTATAGCAAAGGCTTCTTATCTCGGTGTCACATGAACTTATAAAGCTCTGAGGCTGTACCAACCTTTAAAAATGGACAACGATGGCACGTTAGGGCTTAACGCGCATCAAAAAGCCAGACAGAATACTAGAACATTTACGCACTTGCCATTTACCCATTCTGTGTTGCAACTTCCTTTTGCAACATTTGGTTTGCGCAAATTAAGAAGAGCAAGTACAAACATACCCTCCTGACTATATGCTGAATATTTAGGAAGTACTGCTCTGCTAGCGTTTGAGCCAGAGAGTGTGACACCACTAAGATGGCAGGCAGCTGCTGTCAGCAGAGAGTCTCAGGAGACTGGCACCTTGCATGAACTGCTAAACAGGAAATAAAGGAATCATAAACATTGCATGCATGCATTCCCATCTGCACTTCTATTTTAGTTCTTAAAGCCCAGTGTGATGCTGTGAACACTTGTTCTTGGTACCAGTTTTAAGGGAGCCACAATGAAGAGTCTGTTCGACTTAAAGGTCACAGTCTCATTTATTTCTCATCAGACCTCTCAATATCTCATGAATGACACTGCTCTGGTGTTTAACAGTGCGAGAGGTGAATGCTGTATGTTCTGAGAAAAAGTGGGGACTGGGATTCTTTGATCGCTTGAGGAGTGCAAGAAAGTGACCAGCACATGATCAACTTAATGCCAATTTATGTTCCTGCTAACATTTTTTTTTAAACCATTGCAGGTTTTAGAATGAAGATGAGATATCCTGAGATCAATGAATGTTGTCTTAGCTGGTCTAGTAAATATTTTTTTTATTAAATTAAGTAGCTACATTACATGTAGTAATTAGTTACTCCCTTTAACTCCCAGTAACTGTAACAGATTAAATAATTTAATTGCAAAAATTTAAGTAATCTGTTAGAGTTACTGTGGGAAAAAAAATTAAAATTAGTTTCTTGTAAAAGTGTTCATGACTACAAAAGGCACAGCTGAATATTTTAGCAGATTTGATGGATTTATTTCCAAAATTGAATTGACACCAAAGAATAGACAAATGTTTCTGGAATTTAGTGTATGTGCTATATTTTTTCAATTAACTTTTTTTCTCCCCAAGGCATTGTTTGATGCCAGTGTTTTCAGTCATTGCTATGACGCCGTTTTTGAAATCAAATCTTTGCATAGCTATCAAACATTTTGTTATTACTTAAAATCTGTATTTTACCTACATTTTATACTACGATGTGATTTAGTGGTGGTGGCAGTGCTCTAAAATGATCTTAATTCAAGTGATGAAGTATTTTGGAAGTCTGACTGTAATGTATAGAGTGCTACCGTAAGGGTAACTCTCCCTGCTTTAAAATGTTTGAAAATACTAATAACAAAAAAAAAAAAATAGAAATTCTGGACAGAAATCATAAGTAACCAAATTCATCAGCTACATTACTTTAACAAAAGTAATTTAAAATTTTAAATTATGTTTTACATTCTAAATAGGGTCAATTTGTAATGGGTCACATATCTCCAAAGCAACTTTCCCAACACCCGTCAAGATGTAAAGGAAGCACTCACAAATCTTTTCCTTTATATTGTAACACACACACACACAAGCAAAACAGATTAACATGTAGGCCTGGGAACTTGGTTTTATGTGGTTGTTGATTGCGGTTGCTGGTTTAACGGTTGTTGATTGGATAGACACAGATCTGACATTGAGCTTACAGGCAATTGTAAGAAATTGTCAGTGTTAGACTAAATGATTAGAGACATCTCGTATGGGTCACCAGAAAAGTCTGCAGTTTCGTAGCTACAAACAGATGTACTGTTCAAAATAAGCGCATGCATTTAGAAAATATGGTGTATTTTTTATTTTTCCTCACACCACAGCAGATAGAAAATAAGTTAAGATTAACTGTCTTTGGGCAACTCATAATTTAAACAAATTAGATAGCTTATTAGCTACAGCGAAAGAGGTAGCTACACCTAACAGCATGCACTTCATCTAGGTCACAAGTGAGGTAGATAAATTAATACAGACTAATCTGAAATGTCAACCACAAAACTTGAATATCATCACACAATCAGCCAGACACCACCACTGACATCGTGCCATGGCTGTCAACACTGGTATGAGTGAGATAAAGAGACACAAAAATGCTATGTGCAGGATGTGCACGCTGGCATAACAGCAGCCATTGTGTGTGAATGGGTCACCAGAGAAAGAGGCTTTCAGAGCAAAACAAGCTAATGGCATCAGGAGCACGTGACACACGCAGCTATTGAGAGCTGCTAACCTCCCTTCCCCACTGGCCCCCTCTTCCACCCTCCCAACAGGACGCATCCTGCTGTACGCCATTAACTCACGCATGAGTCCTCCGAGACAGGCAAAGCAAACAGAAAGAGCAGAGCGAGAGAGAGAGACCGAAATGATGCAGACAGAGAGCGAGCAAGAGCGAGAGGGGAACGGAAGGAGTGCAGACGGGGGAGGAGAGTGATGCTTACTGCGAGCAGGAAGGGAGCATTTCCCCTTCAGAGTGGGAAGGGGGGGAGGGGTGGGGGTTAGGAGATTAGCACTGTGGCGCCTGTGTCTTGGGGAGGGCCAGGATATGCAGCGAGGAGGAAACAAACAGCTGTAAAAATCCATTTCCACACTTGTGGGGCACAGGCGGCACCATGGCCGCTAAAAGAAACCCTCAAACGGGGTTTCTTCTGCCACCCATGTGCACAACAAGAACTTTCCAAAAGACTTCTAATGGCAATGGAAGGCATGCTTCATTTACGCGACTCACCTGCATGTGAGGCACTTTCTGCATGGGTGGAGGCGACTGGTGAGGAGGTGCCCATGCCTGCTGAGACGGAGGAGAGCTCTGGTGGTGTGCAGCCAGGTGTGTCTGTGACGGGGGAATCGAGGGAGGGGTGTGCACCTGCTGCAGCTGTTGCTGCTGGAAAGGCAATGGGGGTGTCTGCAGCTGCTGGTGCTGTGCTTGTTGGGCCATCAGCCTCTGGTCCTGGGGCTCTGTGTGGTTCACACCCGGTCCTGCTGCAGGTCTTCCTTGAGCGCCCGTGGCCCTGTGATTGGGTGACAAAGCAGCATACATCTGGGTTGGTGGAGGATGTGGGTGTGAGGGATGTGATGGCAGCTGTTGGTGAGGATGCTGCTGAGCTGCATTCATCGGGCAAACTCCTCTCTGGGCGTGAGCTATTGGGCCTTGAGCCTGATGCGGCACGCCAGGGTAGCCGCCCACATCAGTTACCAAACCCGCACTGGGCGGGCGGCCTTGCTGGGGAGGAGGTGTGCCCGCAGGGGTAGCCAGGTTCCTCATGGGTGACATGGAAGGAGGGGAGGCGTATGATCCCTGAGGTGGAGGCTGTAGATGCTGTTGCTGCAGCTTCTGTTGGGCTGCAGCCTGGTTCTGAGCTGGATGCATAGGCTGGGTGTTGATTTGGTTCACATGAATGGGCTGCTGGTGCATTGGTCCCTGTTGAGCCCCAGGGGTGGGGTAGCGCTGGGGCCCTGTTGGGGCAGGGTAGCGCTGCACCTGGGTCACGGGAGCATTAGGGTTGCTGTTGCTGCTGGTGGTAAGGCTCAAGTTGGGACTCATCCCTGAAGTGTTGGCTAATCCCTGATTAAGGTTGCCGTACGAAGGATAGGGAGGGTACTGCCCTGAGCTGTTTACAGTGTTAGAAGGGACTTGCTGGTTGTGCATGTTATATCCCATGTTTTGGTGGGGTCTTCCGCTCATGACCTGCTGCTGCTGTTGTTGTTGCTGCTGCTGCTGTCTTGAAGGGCTTTGTGGGAACTGGGGGTTGTGGCTGGCGACAGACTCCGGATGAACCGGACCCTGGCCAGGCCTGTGGAGAAACTGTTGATTGGGTTGCTGATGCTGCTGAGGAGGCTGTGCTGGGTGACGCATGGGGGGTCCCGACATTCCGGGATTCTGAGTCATCCCCACGTGACCCATGAAATGATTGGCTTCCTGAGGGAGGCCTTGGGGAAAGTGGTTCATTCTGGGAGGTGTTTGCGTCTGGTTGTGGCCCTGCATGGCATAGTCACCGCGGCCAATAAAAGAGCCCATTTGGTGGGCATGTCCCTGTGGTCCGGCAGGGCCGTGCTGATGAGACGAGGCTTGTGGAGGTTGCTGCTGGAAAGTGGGTCTAGCTTGATCGGGCACCTGCATCGTTTGAGCACCCCACGCATTTCCACCATCTGAGAACGACTGGCTCCGGCCATCTCCTTGTGCCGGGTAGACATGATGCCCTGCAGACCCTCCCGGACCTGGCGGAGGACCGTGATAACGGGAATGAGGGGAGGACATGCCATTAACTGGTCCGTTCCCCATCATCCGGCCCCCCTGCTGGTCCATTGGATGCATCTTGGGCTGCTCATACTGATTGAAGTGTTCAAAGTGGTGGCCAAGCTTGGCCTGTCCAGGTACAGCAGGTGAGGAGAGGTGAAGAGTAGAGGGGAGCTGCCCATAGCCTTGGTGCTCATGGGGCATCTGTTGACTCATGGGATTTGCCTGACCTTGGGAGAAGCCACAGTCCCCCAGGCCCTCCAACTCATCAGAGAACAGATTCCCATCGTCTCCGAAGAGGCTCATCATGCCTGGGTCAGCCATGGCTGCAGTGCTCTTGCTGTGCAGCCGAGCTTCAGAAGCAGGACGGAATGTGTGCTCACACAGAGGTGGATGTCCTCAAAGCCGCTAATCCGCTAACTAATCTGCAGCATGTCACTCCATATTTCCTTAATTCTCTCAGAGAACGCAGCGTCAGGCAAAGTCAGGTTACAGGACCTGGAGAGGAAAAGAGAGAGAGAGAGAGAGTATTAACACAAATAGATCTAGGTGAGAGCAAGCCTCTTCCATTTTGTTCACTTTAACCATCCTATATTAAATTTTTAGCCATTAAGTCACAGCTGTCGAGATACACAAGAGCAGTTGAAGGGTGGTGCTACTGAGTTTTTTTTTTTGCAGTTAAATCAGTTGTAACTGACTTTGCCAACCTTTGATCCCAGCCCCCACCATTGGTTCCTTCTGCTTCCAAACAAAAGGGCCAACACACACAGGCACCAAGCCTAAATTCATTCATTCTTTACAATTCGTTGATGGTGGGGAAAGAACAAAGGGAGTTTAGAGTGAGGCAGCAGCAGAAGCAGTGGTAGTTAAACAACAGCAGCTGCCAGACCAGCCAGGCAGATGTAGGAACACAAGCAGGCGGCCCACCTGCTGAAGCAAAGTCTCAAAACCAGCCCTGTTGCCGCTTGCATTTGTGAGCTTCTGAAGCATTTTGGAGGAGTATGAATAAGGTGTAAATTCATATACACTTTGCATACCCAACCAGCTTGTCCCAAGTGTGAAGTAATCAGATGAGCAGGGGGAATTATGTAGATGTGAGATAAACCAGGCAAGGGTGGGGGAAAACGCGGCCTGCTAAGATGTCCTACTCAACCACAACCACACTACCTCCATGTGTGTGTATGAGTTAGTGAGTGAATATGCACATGTAGGGGGTGTTACGCATATATGAGCGGGGGGTGGGTGAGGAATGCGTCGCCTCAACTTTAGCTACCTCACTAGAAAAATTTTCCACCCCCATCTCAAGCTCCTCCCATTCAGTTCCTTCACCCAACCCCCAATTTTCCTCTTTCTCTAAACCTCTCCACATGGCTGCTAAAACTATCCTGGTGAAAATCTATACTGACCAGCCTAATCTAAGGATCAAAGAGCCACCATGGGGGAGAAAAAAAAAAAACAAGCTGCCGCATGTTTTGTTTTAGGCATCCTTCATTTTTTTTTTTTTTTTTTTAAACTGTACCACAAAAGTTCTGAGGACATGAAACTTCATGGTTCATTGCTATACAGCACTTTGGCAACAAATGACAGAGGAAAAAATAAATAAATACCTTTTTAAAAATACCTTTCCGGCAATAAATTAGAGTGACAAAAGAGCAAGTAAAACTAGATAACTTCATTATGAGCTAGTGGTCGTGCAGCAAGTCAAGACTTCCTGTAAGGCAATATTGTAGTATACAGTCACTGCTTCAAACCACACAAAGCAAATAAATGTTACAAGCTTACACAACATCACCAAAACCTGTCGACCAGCAAAAATATTAATTCCATTCATAAGGAAAATGTAAAACTTCTTTTAACAGGACAACTACTAACTTTTTTGTCCTAAAGCCCTAAAGGTGGTGACACAGGCTGACCATCACAACCTAATCTTAATAGGAGGAGTGATCGGAAGGAGGAGAGATTGTCTGCTTGTGGGTTACAGCACCACAGCTTTAATCTCCTCACAGCTCTAGTTAAGAGCAGGAAGAGGAGTCTCAACACCACAGCCATAAATCAGTCCCTATTCACCAGAGTACTACGATACTCTTGCTGCATCGGCGGGGGAGGGTGGGGGATCCTACAGAGCCATGCCAAAAGCCGCAAATTTGAATCCCTATGATCAGATTTGGCGTCTAAGCCGTCAGGCTGACCGTTCACCCAATTCTCTTCAGAGAGTGACAGATGTGGCAAAGTGCCAGAATGGCTCCTTCTGGAGCACCACACCCCTCAGGAGGAGCACAAACCATGGAACAAGAGCACTGTGACGTACATACTTACTCACAGTGTAACCACAGCGAGTGGGTGGCCAGGCTTGCCCCTGACCAGAGGGCAGAAGAAGCGAAGATGCAGTCAGTTACAACCACAACTATACACACATTCACTAAAATAACCTTGCCAGGTCAAAACAAACATATCTAAGCCTTGTACAGCATTTGCATCCTTTAAGACAAAAGCCTAATTTAAAGTTTCAGTAGTAAAGGTAAAAGTAAAGAGAAATTTAGTGCTGGATTATTAAAAATTGTTTGGATTGTCCTGGTTCGGAAAAGAGAGAGACACGATCACTATCTATGAAATAGTAATTAACATTCTGATCCCTTAAGAGGAAGCAGAGGCACTTTTGATTTGTTTGCACCAATCAATTCTGTAAGCAAAGCAAATATGGCTTTTAAAAACATACACTGCCATTTTAAGGGTGTGAAAAATTAGGAATAACACCATTATAGAGTCATAATCCATTTTAAAATTCATACATCGTAACTCAGAATGTCAAGACGAAAAGATGGTAAACTGGGTGAGTAACAAATACTCTGGCAATATTAAAACACCCGCCTGTGATTACAGTGATTCATAGCCATGTTAAATAGGGTAAAAAGCTCAGAGCATGTGAAAAGTGTGGTTTACTGTGCGACAACTGTGCTGCATCATAAATCTGAATAAAGTTCCACTCAGGGGCAAGTTATTGCCACAATTCCCAACCCCTCATTGAGAATAACTCATGCTGGCAAAGCATAACTGGAGTATTCTCAAGAGCCACCGTGCTGATCATGTGATCTGCTGGTCAGCTCAGTCTTAACTTCTCAGTCTACTGACAACGAGCACCTTCACATAAGCAGTTACAATCAAAGTACACCAGTTAAGTTAGTGTTCATCTCTTGTGAGTCTTGAGTCAAAAAGAAAATCAAGTACACTTTAAAAAAGCCATTTACACCTCTGTCTCTAAGCAAGCATGCAGCGAAGCAGCCAACGTACAATGAAGAATGAACTAGTCTAATTACCGTGCAAACTAGACAAAGTGTACTCAAAAAGCTACAATGACATTCTCTTTCTTTGTTAGTAACAAAAAGTGAATAGTTTTCAGATGGACTCAAGCATTACATTTTTAAGATACATATAGAATACTATTTTCTCTGACTTAAACTTGCATCCAAACATAATTACTGAGACCATAACAACATGAAAAAGGTCTTGAGGATAAAAAAAAAAAAAAGATGAATACACTTCTAAACTAATATCAATCAGAAGTAGACTTCTTTTGTGAGCTAAGTGCAAATGAAAGGGATTCAAGCAACTCGCTATCTTTTTCAAAATCATTTTCATAACAGCTAAGTTACACAATAAGTGAGAAAGCCAATCAGTCATGCTGTTAACTGATTATCTCACATCACACTGGCTACACGAGTTGCTCACTGAGGTTGTAGATGCTCCTCATACAAAATATAGAGGAGCATGTGGTATTCATGGGACAAACAAAACTGGCATTAATGTTTCATAAAGCCTTATACTATGAATACATATTTAATGAACATTATAGGTCGAACTGACGTCCTTTCCATCTTGTAAGAATGCTACACTAAAGGTCACTACAGTCTCAATATACAATCATATATTGAAGATCTGGTTAACTGAAAGCAACAACAGCAACAAAAAGTTAGCTACCTTGTAATAGGTGACACAAAACATCATTTCTGAAACGCAAACTCACGTTTGTAAAGGTGAACAAGTTCACACTATCTTTCATTCATCATTCAACAATCTTCTTTTGACAAGAGCGATAAACATAAAAGCAGTCTGAGCCGGTTTTCAGCCATCTGTGTCAGAGCACCAACCCGCATTGTTTTTTCCTGAAACCAAACCAACCAACGTGGCCTTGCCAAAAGAGCAACGCACAGTGATACTAGCACAGAAAAAGACTAAAGGAGAAAAAAAAAAGTGGGGGAGGAAAGGCCCACCAAGTGCGTGTGATTGCAGTCATTAACACCGACAGTCTCTTTAATGCACTCGGCAAGCAAGTCACTGATTAACCAATCCTACCTCCCCAATTTTCCCATTTCACAGGGAGCTTTAAAACCCTGTTAAGAGAGGGCAGGTCTATGGCCACCTGTGGTTTGTCTCTTGGGCTTAAGCTGAACATACGAGGTGTGCATCATAGCAAAAAGGAGGGGCTGCACTCAAAACAAGCTCCTTGCACAAATGCTCTCCAGCAGCATTCTTTTTATTTCATTCCCCTCTCAACAACCCCCACTAGAAGCTCTAACTGCAGCTGGGCATAATTTATATCTGTGCTCCTCCACATTATATGCATGGGTGGGGGTTTGAAGGGGGTGTATCTGTGGCGAGTAACTGAGCACAAAGACAGTGTGAGGTGACACAGGATGCAATGGGTGGGTAGCTGGAGATCGAGGGGGGGTTAGGGCCGTAGAGCTGTTCCATTTGTGTGAACTGGTGCTTTTACACAATGCTGCCGTAATTAAATGGAGGAGGTTTATTTTTTTATTGCTGTGTTGAGCAAGCTCACCCATACTAGGGTAAAAACTGTTGCTCGGGAGAGCTGTGCGTTCTCTGTGCATGCTATGCTGTAATAACACTCATTTCATCCCAAATTTAAGCAATTCCCGTTAGAAAGGCTGGTTAGACTGCAGAAATTCAGTGGCACGGATGATGACAAGAGCTTGCGTGCACTAAAAGTCGCAGACACTCAAAAAAAAAAAAAAAAAAAAAAAAGAGGAAGAGAGAACTTTGACCTTCCCTTCTAGACCTGCTGTCACCGAGTCTGCCTCCGGCACTTGTCTGCGTACCAGCTGAGGACCTGCAGGAGGGTCAGCTGGGGCAAGACGCTTCACTATTCCTCTAGAAGACAGTTAAAACCTTTAAAGTACAATCATCACAACCATGACACGGTCATAATATGGAGGAAGCTTAACTACATCTATTTCCTGAAGGTGATATGTTGAATTGAATACTTACTCAACAAGTAAGCATTAAGTGGTCAAACTGACAATTAGAAAGACATTTATATGCTACAAAAGATTACTACAAATAAATGCTTACGTGTTCTTTTAAACTGTTTGTTTAAAAAAATCTTATAAAATATATACTTTCATAAAAAAAAAAAAAAAAAAGAGGAAAGTTTCTAATGCACCAAATCAACATGCTAGATCATGTCTACACTAGATTATCACTGAAAATTGAGCTTCATCTTGAAAGGAATAAACTTATTTTAAAATTGTAACATTTCACAACATATTAAAAATATATATAAAATACTGCTTTTACTGCATTTGTCAAATAAATGCAGTCTTGTTGAATATATAAGACTTTAAATAATTCCAAAATTTGTAGAAATCATTCGACACTGGAGACAAAGACAGAAATATATTAATGTAATAGCCTTCTAGATGCTGACTTTTTTTTAAATTTTGATCTCATCATCGGTCATCATGTCAGCATTAGTGTGTAAAAGTCTTTTTGACATTCCCTCAGGGCTGATGATTTTAAGGTTGTATATCCCGAGGCTCTGATGACTGCCTGTAGCCACATGGGACATAAAAGTGACCTGAAGGGAATTACTACATTAAATCTGCTACCAAAAAGCCTGAGGATTCAGAGAATGTGGAGCAAGCAGCAAGTTGTTATACGAGTGGAAAAAGGCTGCTTTGTTTAACACACACAAAAAAAAAAAATGGGGAAATGGCACAAAAACGTGCATGAATTGCATGCACGCCAATATTAACAGCGGATGTGATTATGAAAGCGTCTGTAGATATTTTGAAAGGTCTGATAAAATACTGACAGAGAAGCTTAAATGGTAGCGTGGATATTGTTTTACATAATTTCCACCACTCTGCTTCCTGCCCATAAAAAAAAAAAAAGTTAACTTTAAATTTTTTTTTTTTAAAATTAGGTATCCTCTTTGAGAATTGTGTGCAGCAAGTCCCTAAATTTAGAAAACTTGAATATCTAAACTCAGTGAGAAACTGCTTCAGCTATTAAAGTCCAGCAGCTCTCATTTGAATATTAGAAGACTCATCCATTCCAAGCTATTCATCTGAAACTGTTCCTCCATCTTCTGTGTGGCAGGGGAGAGGGGGATGGTCAGCGAGAAGGGGAAAAAAGCCTGCTTGTTTTGCAGCACAACAGGCCACTGCAGCCCTCCTGCTAACCCACAGCTAGAGGGGAGGGGTTGGAGGGAAAGGGCCTGCACACAGCGGTGCTGTTCCTGGCGTAGATTGAAAGCATGTTGTCAGATAACTGAAATACCAGCCTTGAAAGTGCCGTCCAATACCAGTGTTTGTGCGCACATGTCAATGCAGGGGGTGCCTGACCCACATCTAAAGTGGTCCTCCAGATTTGTCAGTGATTGACTAGTTAGCACCAGGACGGTTTGCACAAATGTAAAAATTGTTAAATTGAAAAGATTCATCTGATCTATACTCGTTTTTGTTCTACATACAACTATGGGATCGATCGTCTTTTTAACTGTATCATTAAGGCTCACAGGAGACTTCTTTGAAGTTTTATTCAGGCACATATTGATATGAATCCACAAATATTTAAATTGGTGTCTAAAAGCCAAAGCATACCACTACCAAAACAACACTATTTATCACGAATCACGATTTGTTCACCTGGATCTTGCATGTATATTTTAGGCAATTAACTAAAATTATAAACTACACTCAGAAAAATATGCCATCACCCAAAATATTGTTGTTGTGATAATGCAAGTATTTATAAATGATAAAGCATTACATAAAAAAAACATATTTGGCCAAGACATTAATAAAACAACACGAAAGGTTCTTCTTATCGTTTGTTTAAAGTGTTAAAAATGGTTATGAGAGCCAAGTTGCTATCCAATTAGCTCAAAGTGTCACATTTTCTAAATCGATTAGAATTTCTCTGAACGTGAACTACAATTCTGAAGCTTGTGTAACTCACGCAAATACTGTTTTCTCTGAAATCACTCCAGTATTTTGATAAGGGCAAAGTTATGCGTTGTAAGCGACTTTGTACTAGATACGAAACGTGTACTGGAACAACATGTTGGATTCAAACTTTTCTCTGAGGACAAAAGAGGAACCGGCACTTGACTTTTCGATTTGATGCAACTAGTGAACAAGCCCCGGCAACCACAAGAAAAGGCAAGCGAGATGAAAAGCCTAAAGCGACTACAAAGCAGCCTCACATCTGCTCCGCCATACCGGCTTCATATCTGCTGAGAGTGGACCGACACACATTAAAAGCTGCCATCTTAGGTTAAAGACTTGAGAGGCAGCGAGACAACGACAATACCATCTTCTTTGTGAGATCGTAAGTTCGAATAGTGGTTTAAATAATTTAATATATAATAATAAAGTTAATTTAAACGACAAAATAAGGACGCGCGTTAAAAGGACACTAAAATTATACAGAATATATTAAAAATTAGCTTTAGAATTGTCCTAGATTCACAATGTTGTAAACGAAGCAGGTGCTTATCAAGTTTCGTGTGAGGCTTTAATATATATATATATATATATATATATATATATATATACACACATACACACAACACACTAAAAGCTGTTCGCGCATAGCACGAGAAAAACAAAATCGAAAACTTTTGAAAACACGGAAACTCGTCCAATAATAAACCAGGTGCATTTTTTTCAGTTCCCCTCAAATTAAGTCTCGTCCGATCCCCCCTCGCTTTAAAAGCCGTCTACCTGTTGAGGGGCAAAGGGGACAAAAGAAATGTGAGAGGAGTTGTGTCCAGCTAGCTAGTTAGCTTGTTGTGAGACAATGAAGTCGACGCTGTCCGTCTCCTACAGCAGATCGGCCACTTCCAAGCAGCTAATTACCTCTGCGCACGCCTGCCTCTCCAGCGCACTTCTCCCAGCCGACCAAACGATAAAAATTACAACATTTCCCCCAGCCCAGAAAACAAGTCACATCTATGACTTCTTTCTTGTATAACATGCCAGAGTTGTAACTCATAAACGAATAAATAAAGAAAAACGAGCGAATGACCATCTGGCCTCAAGCAACCTTCCCTGGTATCTATATTGTCCTTCGGACGAGCGCACTTTCCGACTCGCTTTTCTGTTCCATTTCGAGCATCACTCAGTGTCACAAGCGAAAAACTCAAGCACAACAACTTTGATGCTATCCTCGCGTGCAGTTTTATTCGCTTGAAAACTATTTTTGAGTGATATTGTTGATACTAGGGGTCGGGGATCTCCCTCATTCAGCTCGGCCAATGACTCACCTCTACGTTCAAACCACCTCGTGTCTCAACAATTAGCTTGCTAACGAACGCTCACTTTGTGATTTTGAAAAAAAAAATTGTTTTAGCGATGTGTGAAGGATATAAAGAATATAAACGTTGGTTTTAGACCCTGAAGGAAATTAATTGCGTGTACGCAATTTAACTAGCATATTTCTCGCTTCCACTCCTATAGGGATCAGTGCGGCTCTATACAATGCAGTGCGCGTGAGCTAAACGAGCTAATGTTAGCATGTGCTCGAGCTACTTTGAGATTCTTCGATAAGTTAAAATGCAAAGAAACGAAAAATTCAGTGTGCGGCTTCTGTTTTCTCTGTGAAGGTTTGGATTAAAACAACTTTTCGCTGTTTTAAAACACTGTTTATACCGCAGGTACCACCGTGATAGAAAACAAGTTAAATGTACGCTCAAAAACACTTTTCTCACAATGAAAGTAGATGTATATTTGTACAACAATGGTAAAAACCTTTGAAACAATCTAATAAGTTTGTGTACGACTCATAAAGTTGCTAGATTCGTATTGTATCGTTAGAAAGAAAGGCGATTCCTTACCCTACTCAACGCGGGTCAGTTTAGGGTTTTCACCAATTAACTCCTCTTCGTATATCCCGAAAATCCGTTTAAATACGCGAATAACTGTCGAAATTCAAATTCTTTCGGTGAAGTCGGCGTCTCAGCGTCCCGTCCTCGCCGACTCTGCTTCTCTCCTTTGTGTTAATTTCACTCAATTCGAGTTTAATCCGATCGATCCAGGCTCGTGTCCTCTCCTCTAGACTCTCGCGCTCGCTCACCTTCCACAGACAGGGGGCGCGTGCATGACTTGCTGGATAAACATGCGTGCGCGTGAGTGACCTCGCCGGGCTGTGACGCAAGTGCTTTTTTTTCTTTTACTTTCCAGGTCTTTAAAAACATTTTTGCGAAACGTGTTGTTTCGATAATACAGTCTTTTGTTGTATATATATAATTCTTTAATATTTTCATTCAGTATATCGAGTTAGTTTAAACTTTATAACGTCATTTATTATGATTCGTTTTATCTACATAATAGATGAAAGAACATTACGCGTAATTATAAAACCGTGATATCTGATTCTGTGTTAAAACATGTCTGTGTGCTGACAGAAACTCTACAGCTCTTATATATAAACAAATGTGTGCACATAGTATTTAAATGGTTTTTACTGGACTTCTGTGAATCAGTTTTCTTTAACAGTTAAAAGAACTAAACAAGGAAATTAATATACTGTGGTTGCTTTTTCATGCACAACTTTACAGTTGTTGGGACAATTATACAAGCTATACATATACAAGCGGAATTTACCTGTCTCGTTAACCAGCCAATCCCTGTCGGTGGCGGTACCCCGGATGTTCAGGCCTGCCTTTGATCTTTACGTCAGATCTATATACACGTAAACACATATGGGTTGTGCCATTCCTCTGTCGCCATCACACACACAATGCTTTGTTATACGTTGTGGTTACAAGTTGCATTATCAGATAATTTCACTTCAGCTCATTTTCTATGCTTAAAAAAAGACATTACTATTAAGGAAACAGCAAATATATATTTTATCGTAAAAGTTTTTGTTGTATGCAACCCATTACAACACTAGCCCCGTCGCACAAGAAAAAGAAACACAAACAAACTGGGTTTAGAAGGTTTTATTATATTTTTTTTCGTGATAGCATTTATTTTGAGAACACAGCAAATAAAGTCGAGGGTCACAAAGTTACTCCAGGTTTGGCTTTATCACACCCCTTTCACAACAGACAAGATGTTCACCATATATCTATTAACAACATAGTGCCAAGAGAAAGCAAGTCTTTACACAATCACTCAGACACCTAAATTAATGTGGATCTGCACGGACTTTACACAGCGGCTGCATTGGAGAAAATTAACTTTGAAGAAAGGAAAAACCAAAAAGATATATTTATATGCATACAAATGCATGCATATGTGACGACTTGTATGGATATATAGGTATAGGCATGTATGCGTGAGTGTCTGTCTAATGGATGAGTCTAGCGTCATCATTTGCAATACACAATTGCATATAATTACTGAAATGATCCTGTGTAACATGAATGTTGTTTTTTTTTTTTAAAGTCCCAAAATCTTTTAAGGCAAACAGCAGATCTAGTTCTGGAGATGTGATCCATATCTGGAGCCATGATTTTAGAACACAGGTAAACACAAATTTGGCATTAAAATAGGAATATAGAGCCAGACTTTCTATACAGGGAGGAGGATTGGGGGCACGGATACGAGGAGTCAAGGCAGATGGCAGGACCAAACTAAAATAAATGAAGTAAAAGATTACCTTAAAATGGTGTCGAAGCGGTTTTGGAAATATCGCAATACTGCTGCAGTTTCAAGCTCTATTCATACAGTATGGAATTTAAGCAAATTCAGTACAGAATTCTAGCTCGGTCAACGTACACCAAAGCAAGAAATGATAACTATATATACAGAATGTGAATGATAAATACAGATTTAAAACAGTCCTGCTTTTTTTCTTCTTCTTTTAACTTCTTCACTTTGATAACAGCTGTTCCTTTTTTTAGACCAGCTCTACGTTCCTTTTATTTTGACTTCAGGGTTCACCACAGTTTTCATTGAATTCGCCCACATAAACTGATTAAAATACTATAGATGACTTTGTAGTGTTTAATACAGTTCAGCTTGAAGTCAAATGGGCAAAACAAAACAAAACAAAAAAGACAACTTGCTGAGAAACAAACATGAATATATTTACCATAATAACTCCAAAGCTCCTGTCTTTTTCTTTACTAGTAACCATATAATGTCTGCTGTAGCCCAAACAGGCTTCAGGAGTTTGTCAGGAGGTTTGAAGAGGACCTGGACTTATAAATATTTTTGTTGTTGTATTGTTTTGGACAGCCATCTAACATATGATTTGAATCCGGGGCCTGGGCTGTGGGAGGTTAAGAAAATGTTAGTGAGCCCGACCAGTCCAGTAGAAACGTAAGGGGCGGAAGGGGACTTGGAGGTGACTGGAGGGTAAAGGGTAGTGCTCAGCAACAGCCCCCTCCGGCTTGCTGTCCTCCCTGACTGCCGCCCATCGTGGAGTTGGTGGCAGCATGCTGGGGTCCAATCTTGATGCCATTAGCCTGCGAACACAAATTTAAAAAATGTAAAAAAATCAGTGAGACATTTCCATTTCAGATGACAAGACCTCACAAAAGTTAAAAGAGCTCATGTGAAATGATGGTGATTTAGCACTGTCACATAACGCTGTATTATGCAGAAAATACCAGCCCCTGTAGGCTTGAATTAGTGGGCCGCTTTTGTCAGCACTGAGGCGGGAGAACCTCTGGAGTGTTATTCCAGCGGTAACACAGAGACGCAGGGAAACCTGCCAGAGCTTTAAAAACACACACACCCAAGCTGGTGGCACTTTCATTCATCACACAAAGGTCTCTCCGTGCCAACTTTTCCCTTAAGCAGGCTTGTGTTCAAAACTGACACGCCGCAGAGAGGCTGCGCTTTTGTAACGTTCTCAGGAAGCTACATTGCGCCAAATCTGATTTATAGTGATCTGGGGTGAGCTCACATGTGAGCTTTGAGGTTCCTGGCCAGGATCTCTATCAGCTGATGCGGTTTGGACTCTGCCTAAACTTAAAAAAAAAAAAAAAAAAAAAACCTACTACTGCAGTAAAATAGCTGCAGTGGGCTCACCTCCATCAAATTGGCTGTAACTTACAAGATGTGAGGAATTTACGCTTTGGCTACCGGCCAATAGAGAGAAACCGAAGGGCCGGAGGGCATGTGTGGAGCTTTCCCTGGAGTACATCTGCGTTACTGGTAAGTCATCATCCTGCTCCTTCCTCTCATTTCAGATGTACATGCACTTGTAATTGTGCAAGTATTCACTACTATTACATTTCCAAACATTTTAGCGGCTGTTACAATGCCTGCAATCACATGCAAACCTGTATAATAATAACTGCTATGCTCCATTGCTATTACATCTGAATTTGCATAGATTTGAGGACAACAATGTGGCTACTGTGGGAAAACATCACCACAGTGCAAAGGGTATCAACCATCCAATGTGATACTATAGTATATGATTTTACCTATTTTTTAAGGAAAAACAATAAAGTGTTTGTCATTTTAGCAGTAGTAGTTGCGTGTACATTTATAATAATACATTTATTTAAAAGAAGTTTGGATGATCATAAAGTCCAACCCAAGAATTCACATCATTGGTTAAGCTAGTCCCAGTGCGTTTGTGTTTACTTTTTAGTGGTTAATAATCTCTAAATATTAAATAGGGAAATCAGCAAGCCTGTGTTAAAAGTTTCAGAATCTACCCACCAAACCGTACATAATGGATTTCAGTGTAATGCTACAGGAAGTCTACTTGACCCAATTATTTTTAACTTGTAACAGCAAACAAAGAATGTGCTTCCTTGTCATATGGGTTACCTCATTGTTTATATCAAAGACTCCCTCCTGGATCTTTTCATAAATTTCCTTGGCCGTGTTGATAAATGCCTGAAACACAAAAAGAGCCATATGTTATCCTTGTGATTAAAATGCCATCCTTCAACTGCTTAAGCTGCTAAACTCAAACAGAACCCCAATGAGACCAATGCAAAATACAGCCAATATTGGACACAAAACAATACAGCATACTGGAATCAATATAATTCATGAATAAATTAGATCAGCCTGACATATTCAAAGAGTCTGAGTTTGTACCGTTGATGGCTGGTGCCCCCATCTGGCTGAAAGTGATGTTGTCTATTATTATTGAAATGGAGCACACATTGGTCACCCAGAGAAAATAAACACGGCCGTGTGCATGGCTCACCTTTAAAGTGTTAAACCCTGCTACTGGCACTTTGTAGCCTAATTAACAGAGCAGCTTTGCTTTTTTGGTGCAACTGCCTCTCAGCTCTCCAGAGCCATCAGTCCTCTGCGGCTCAATTACCACAGAGAGAGAAAGAGATGGCTGAGCGAGTGCCGCAGATGTGTGCGCTCATATCCGTGCATGTGTGTGTGTGGCAGGGAATCTATGAATATGCATGAACCTTAAATAGGAGATTGAAACGTCATAAAGGGGTGGGGGGAAGGGTCAGGAGAATTCACACGACACTAATGAGACAAATTAATCATTGAGGCGTCTTATAGTGGGAGGATGGGGGAGGGACTTCCACAATTTAACACCCCCATTCTTTTAAAGCCGGCTCTAAGCCCTGCATTAGCTTCTTGGCTTCCACCGCAGAGATCCGAATGTTTTTCTCCCCAGTCTGTGTGTCCCTAGGGTGTTATCTATATGCATGTATGTGCATGTGTTTTCACACAAGAAGCCAAACATAAATCACGACACAAGCACTGAAGACCTCTGAGCCACACAAGTGCTGTTTTACCTCTTCTACATTTGATGCGGTCTTTGCAGAAGTTTCCATGAAGATCAGTCCATGTTCTCTGGCAAAGGCCTCACCTTCCTCTTTCTTCACCTCTCTCCGTGACTCCAAATCACTGCCATGAGAAAACAGATTTGAATTCTGATTACACCAGACCGTGAAAAACTAGCATTCAGAAGTTTGGTCTCAGATAGTTTGTTTTTGAAACAATGCTCACAAAGGCTCATTTATTTGAATGGGAATGCAGTAAAAAAATTATTTGAATCATTAATCATTTGATGAATATAAAAGAAATGTGTTTATTTGAAATAGTTGTTTTTTTAATAGTAAAAAAAAAAAAAGCCCTTACTGAGATCCTTAGATCAATTTAATGAATGTCCTTGATGAATTATTAATTTCTTATCAGATGTTTAAATGGTAGTGTAGCATTTCCTACATATTAGTTACGTATATATCACCCAAGCAATGAATGTGCTGATGTGACCAAATGAATAATAGATTGGCATTAGCCAAAAATCATGCTTCCTCAAAAATCCATGTCAATAAAAAAATATATATTGAAAATGGAAAACCTAAACTGAGTAAATGCAGTGTAAACTGATGACTCTATCAATAA
Source organism: Enteromius radiatus (assembly GCA_032357445.1). Classification (NCBI taxonomy): domain Eukaryota; kingdom Metazoa; phylum Chordata; class Actinopteri; order Cypriniformes; family Cyprinidae; genus Enteromius; species Enteromius radiatus. Next base: position 7,346,922 of record JAUCMS010000044.1, on the reverse strand, counting down.
TATAAAAATAAAATTAAAATGTACACATACCTTTTATTTCCGATGAGCATGATGACCATGTTAGAGTTGGAATGTTGACGAGCATCTTCTAACCAGGTTGTCAAGTGGTTAAAGGTGTCCCTTCTGCAAATATAACAAACACCCACACAACTAAATAACAAACAATTACAAACTAGCAGTGCACAACTTCTAGTGAAATACTGAATCAAGAGCAGACAAGACAGTAAAGCAATAAAGCAAAACAGAAATAAGAGCTGTGCGAGTTGGGTCTTACCTTGTGATGTCATAAACTAGCAGAGCCCCAGCTGCACCTCTGTAGTAGGACCTGGTGATTGAGCGGAAGGACTCCTGTCCGGCCTGAAACACACATACACGGATCAAACCACTAGTAAAAGTCTGTTTATGAGAAACAATCAGGTGCCAACAATGTCCACTGGGTATGTTGCGTCTTCACACTGTGCATAAACTATCTTCACCACAGTCCCTCTAGGCTGCTGTTGCCCTGGGAACTCCAGCTCTAAAAGACCAGTGTTTCCTCACCACCGTCTCTCCATTCCACAATGCTTCTCCAGAGCGTGACGCTGGTCATCAGCGTGTCACAGTGTAAGATGGCCTCTGGTCAACCCAGCCCCTTTGACAGCAGGCAAATATGCCAGGAGCAAGTATTTGAATTCAATAACCCATTCCCCGGGGCAGCTGTTAACATTAGAGTTAATGGAGCCCATTGTGAATAAATGATGAATGACACCGTTATGCCTGCCATCTGCTGGAGTGAAAGGTTACAGGAAGGCCAGACATGCAGATTTCTCCTGTTACTTCATCCAACACTCCCCATCTTCTCTAGCTTTATCACACAGCTTGTTGAAATAACCTTGAAATAAATTATTTACGGTGCATTTAAAGACACGCTAGCATCTAGGTGACATCATCGCAACAAAACCACACTGAACAACCACTGCATGATTACCCCTAACTATCCCGACTCTGGATTTTCCATAAGATAGCCTCACCCACGCAAACTGCCTATAATGAGGAAAACATCTTATTTAATTTTTAGCATGCCTTCTTTTAACTTGTGCAGAGATGTCATTAAAAATAAAGAACTAGTGTAGATATCTTAATTTGTTTTTTAAAAAGTATATAAAAGTGTATAAAAAGAAAAACCAGACATTGATGTATAAAACAAACGTTTGTGCTATGACCACAATATCATGGATTGAATATCATTGAAATGTTGTCTCCCTCTGCTGGGCAAAATGTTTATATGCAGCTGGCCCTTTATCTTTCATCAACTTTGTTCATAACTGCATTTCTTGTGCAAGTCTGCTCCTGAACGTGTCAAAATATTGACTGCTATACTGTACAAACATTTATACATGTTGGCAAAGCACTGATCCATGTTGATCTGAGACGATCTGAGCTCTGTTATTTAAAGCGAACAGCGAACAACTTCAACGAATGCTTATAAAAATAAACTATTTCTCAGAGTGGCATATTTTGAAAGAGTGAATGTGTGATTCACTGAAATATTTCTTTTATGTCTTTTGCTATGAATATCTGCAGCTGTAATCACAGAAAACACACAACCTTTCAACGCTTTGAATAAGGTGTTTTTAAAGGAAATTACTAAATTGATAAAAAAGCGACAAAGGAAATTAATGTCATTCTTTTACATATTCTATCACTTGATATTTGGGAAAAAATGCATCATGATATCTTCAGATGTTTCTTAAGCAGCATATTAGATGATTCCTGAAGATTGCTGAAAATTCACCATGGCAATCACAAGAAAATATATTAAGAAAACAACTATTTTAAATTGGAACAATATTTTACAATATTGCCATTTTAATCAATATTTGGGGACATATGAGACACCCAAATATTGTACCTACTTTTTTGAAAAAGAGGATATATCCTAAGTTGTATGCGTTTTTACTATTTTGGCTGGTAGTTAAAGGTAGTGATGTTTTGTGACAGCCACAGGTGCTATAAACCATAAAAAAGGGCCAGGTGAGCAGCCCACAGCATAAAAATTAACAAGTTAGAAACATTTTCTCCGTGGAAATCATTCTGACCATGACATCAGGTTTGTTGACATGTCTTGGCAGGGCTTTACAAATGTGGATGAAGCCAGGGATGCAGGTTTACCCAGCTGATTAAAGTTGTTATTACACTATTTGGCTGGAAAGAGCATCTTCCACTACTGCCAAAATAAAAATAAAATGGTGGATTGTGAAAGAATTAAATCCTTTTCCAGATGACACTTACAGCTGATAATTTTGGGAGGGCACTTAGAAAGTTGAAATTGGTACATATCTCTTGGTCTGGTGCTATTGACCGCCAAGCTCATAATAGTTACTAGTAAACTAAACGGGACTTTGTTTTGGTGGTAATTAGCATTGTTATGGCATCGTTTTCTTGTGTCTCTAAAGTCATTAGTCACATGACATTTAGGTTCAATGTCATGTGACAGGCTCAAAGCGACCTGGCAGCAGAATTGAACTCCCATGAGCAGCCTCGGGCATACTGCTGCATTAGCATTTTTGCATGGCCAAATCTGCCTTATCAGGAAATGCACATTCCCACAACAACTGTCTCTAACTGTGTTGGTTTCATATATTAGCCATAGTAACACTAACATCATTTACTAAGGGCTAACCAACCTCAAGCACACAGAGATCAAAGCAGCAGACCGAAACAATAACATCCTTTTCTACACAAATAAGGAGCACGAAAAATCAAGACAATTTTAATCTTACCGTATCCCAGATCTGAAGTTTTATCTGTTTGCCATCTATAGTGATCATTCGCGCTCCAAATTCAACACCTGTCGAGACAAATAAACACAGAGCTTGAATCGTGACTCATGCGACATCACAGAGCACTGAACACATCACCTCATATTTGCATCAACACTATTGATCAGTAGTACTGATGTTTTAAAGCATTAGCAATATAAAAAACTTGACAATATAGTTATCAAATGCCAACTTTAAATAAATTTGAATACATTCAGCCTGTTTATCCAAACCACAAATTTCCCTATCATGTGCTTACAGAGGGTTCCATACAAAAACACTTGAAGGAGACTGGCACCAGTCTGCTTCCTGTGCTAATGAGACCCTTTCCTGTGGTTTTAATTAATGAGAGAATATGTGGTTGAGTTAAAAGAGCCTTACCGATGGTGAGATCATGCACTGGCTGAAAACGTTTATCTGTAAACTGTAATAATAGGCACGACTTCCCCACACCTGCAAAGCAAACAGAGGGTCACACGTGAATAGCCACAATTAGCCTCAGGCCTATACATCTGCTCTATCCCATTACATCAAAACCATTTGTTCAGGCTATAATTGAACAATTTTAAAACGTGACAGGGTTATTTCTGTTTTGAGAGTAGAATAGGCCTTCCACTCTCATCTTAATTCCTAACAAAGTGCACAAACATACAAGGTTTAATTAAAGCGATTGTAAAACCACCTCATCATCGCTGCTAAATTGAATGAGAATAAAATAAATAACTCATGCATAGAGATCAATATCAGAGTAATAATTAAAGTGACACACATTAGGGCAGATGAGTTTGATAAAGCATCGAAGACCAATTACCTGATGGATATATAGCAAAATCAAAGATGTCTACCATATTCAATTTTTAGTGTGTAATGTTAATCAAAAACAAAAAAAATAAATAACGTCACATTTAATTTGTTTTTATCTGTACTTTAAACTATATACTTGTTTAGTATTAACAAAATACTACCTGCTCCTTGAATGTGATTCCATACTTAAACTATGTTAATTGAATTAAGTATAATTATCAGCTCAGGACATTTTATATTGCTGGTGTAACTGAAATATATAGAATAAACCCATCCACAAAATGAGATTATAAAATCTGCCATTATACGCAAACAGGTTAAATGCTTATGACATTAGGAGGCGGCGTTACCATGAGCAACAGCTGTTGAGAAGCAAACAAGCAGCATTCAAAGAGCGCTCACAAGAGAGATGCATGGAGACAACACAACAATGATGAAATTACAATGTTACAGTGCAGACTACACTGACTCAACATACGGAATAATATAGTAACTATTATGTAAAATAACAGGCTTGCTGACTGTTGCATAGTCTCTGATGAATAATCGTGACAATATAAATAATCTGGTAAAAGCAGGATGTTATCACTTTAATCTAGTACTATATCTATGCCATTATGGTCATGACCATCAACTGAAATCAGCCTAATAGGGGAGGAGCTGGTTTTGGTTTAATGTGTTGAAACTAGTTTGCATATATGCATGCACCACTTTCATTTGTGGTTTAATTTTCATTTTTTTCCATTTGAAAAACATTGTTTACAGATGAATATGTCAATCCAATCACATGTGTGACCCTGGACCACAAAACCAATCCTACATATTTCAAATATATATATATATATA
>JAUCMS010000044.1:7329287-7342367 GCA_032357445.1 Enteromius radiatus | reverse complement strand
TATATATGAAAGCTTAAAAAAAAAAAAAAGCTTTCCATTGTTATATGGTTTGTTAAGATTGGAAAATATTTTAAACCTCTAGAATCTAAGGGCAAAAAATAAAAATACTGAGAAAATCTCCTTAAATCATTCTGTCGAAATGACAGAGCAATGCATATTACTAATCAAATCTTTTCTTAATAAAAGCCGTAATTTTGACCCATACAATGCATTTTTAACTATTGCTATAAATACCACAGCAACTTAAATTTGTGGTCCAGGGTTACATATATTTATTTTATTCTCAGTTGTAGGTAATTAAATAAAATTGTCAACTTAATGGATCTATACAAATATAAAAAGTAGTTTGTCCTAGTAATCTGGTAAAACCACTGCCAGTTTTAACACTGCAAACATGAACACAGAACAGGCTAGATGCAATCTCATGATGCCTTGTAATGACCAGCTAGATCAAGTTGCAGTTGAGCATCATCTGACCTGTGTTGAGCAACTTGCAAAGGAACAAGGCTGTTTACACATCACTTTTACAAACACAACTGCCTAAAAACCGACTGTCAAAAACCCAATTTTACTGCTGTTGAGCATTTTGAGTTTCTGATGGTTGGTTCTGACTTGATCACAGTTCAAAGCCTGATACAAAAAGAAGAAAATCACTCTAGAAGTGTCAAATTAGGTAAAATGTTGAAATGCAGTGCCTTCGTAACATACTGATCATCAGATGTTATGGCACAACCTGTACTAAGGCATAGTTATCAAGATTAAATGGGTACTCCACCCAAAAACTACAATTTTGCCAAAAATTTACTCACCCTCATGTTGTTCCAAATCTGTATGACTGACATTCTTCTGACTTGTGTTTTAGACCATATGATAGAAATCAATGATTCCCAAAACTGTTTGGTTACATTCATAATTCTAAATACCTTCTTATTCGTTTCACAGAAGAAAGTCATTGAGGTTTGAAATGCCCAAAGGGGCGAGTAAATAGAAGAATGTTGGTTTTTGGGTGTATTACTCCCTAACTCATTTATTTTAGCAGTCACATTGTGAGCATTCTCAGAATGACAGAAACTGTTAGATGTAAAGAAAAAGACATAAAGCATTGTTAAGTTTTCCAAAAAATGTTGAGCACCACCTCTACGGTAAGTCTCCAGATGAGGCAGGAAAGAGGCTTGTCAGCAAACAAAGAAATCCTACCTATTATTCTGTCGATGAAAAACTTAAGTCACATTTTCAGCACAAAAGACCCCAGTTTCAAGATGCATTTAAGTAAGCAGACAAATAAGTCTGCCTTATGATGATTTTGATGTTTTTGGTTTCAGACCATCGGTCCTGCAATTGAATCAAGTCTGTACCAAAGTATAAAAACACTGAGCATAAGATTATCATGTGTGGGGGAAGAAAATTGCATTATTCGAGGAAAAGGCCTACTTTATATTAAGCCTACTCAAGTCATTATATACATAGAGAGAAAGATACACAGTGTCAACAGTGCAATTACAAACGTAACTACAAAAATTACTCACAGATGTAATTAATCATGAATGTTTTATACAAGCACAACATAAAACATGTCTGTGCACAATGAATACATTGTATCAAATTGTTAATTTAGTATGTGGTTAGTTAAAGACACTTAATAGAAAGTGGGTCTGAAAATAAACAAAGATGTAACCTGGAATAAACTGGAAGCAAAAGTCGTATGGACAATGTTGGATGGCATTAAAAATCATTTATCTTATGTCTTATGTTGTTGTCTAGCAAAATGTTAACACTGTAAAAAAAGAAAACTGAATATAGAATAACACTTGTGAAGGAAGAAATACATATTTCTGCCGTATCTCTTAGGGAAAGGCCTACAGTGACAGAAATCTAGTAAGAACACTAGCAGGCCACAATTTTACAGGGTTACCAGCATCAAAACACAAATGGTATGATCCTGACTAATCATTGTGAGGCTTGAATAACAAAACAAAGAAAACTTGCATATTAAACGTGTTTATACTTTGATGAGCCAACGCCATTTTCAGAAAAGAGTAAATAGCTGCTAGCGATGTTGGCTAACTAACATTAGCCAGGCTGTTGTGGCCTTTAGTTGGCTAAAAAAAAAAAAGATGTATGCAAAGCAAGCGAACACTTGGCTAGAAGCACTGACACGTACACAGCATGTTGCTTTCTCGCTCTACATGTCACGCTAATAGAAAGCAAGGATGCTGTTGTTATTGATGCAGACAGCTGATGTGAAACAGCGGTTAGCTTGCCTGCTAGCTCCCCCCACCCAGGCGAAAACAAAAAAACCGTGACAGCCTTAAAACCGCACACCGCTGCAGTGACACGAAACACACGCTTAGGAAACGACTTTATGTGTGCGATAATACTAAGGCTAAGAGCTAATGAGGCGGATGGAGAGAAAGACAGAGAAAAACAGTCTGTCAGTCCTCCCACCCCTTGCGCTTCTGCTTGAACCACGTCATTGACTCCAGCACTGCGGAAATAAGAGGCTCGCCGTCGCTGCTTACCCGTGTCTCCGATTATGATGTATTTGAAGAGATACGCGTACGCCATGGCCAACCGCTCCCGTATCAACCTGTCTTGGCCTTACTAAAATGGCTCCTTGAAGCTAAAACCGCAGGGAAAGTGTGTGTGATATATGCCTCCGCTAAGCCAGCCCTTTTCTCTCCTCGACGGGAAGGAACAATAAACACCTCGAGCTCCAGTCGGCCTACGTCACGCGTCCCGCCTTCGCCACGCACGCAGAACAGAGAAGGCTGTGGACTTCACCGGAAGTTCACTCACCTAACCGCTGTGTGTCAGGGCAATGTACGTCGAGAGGGCAGAGGGACGCTATGTCCTTAAACGTCATGCTCTCTAGACACCTTACAAGGGAATATTGATGTTTCCAGAACTTGAGATTATAGCGATGTGATAACTTGAAAGTGAAAGTGAGTGAACTCCTGAGGGTCCATTGTGGAATAAGCATCCAGAACAACTTTAAAACAGCAGCGTTTTAAAAACACATTTGTTTATAGAAGTTAGCTAAAGTCATCATTAAATAAAAAAAACGTTTATTTTCGAATTGCATGTTATAGATCTTTGCATAAGACCTGTCTTTGAACTGTAACCCACACTGACACACATGAAGCCTGCAAACTCCACACAAAAAGGGCTCTGGCTTAAACTGAAGACCTTCCTGTGTGGAGAATCAATAATTCCAGTGAAAATAACAGACTTCTCTCAGGTGACATGTATAGGAATTCTTCATTTATTTAGTCCACTTAAACCAACTCCTGCAACCTCACTTTTGTGAAGTAAATATTTTTACACAGCTTTTTTAAAATCCTGGGGTTTTGTATGTGTTTGGCCAATTAGTGTACTCCAACATCACTAGCAGTTGTTATAAAACTGTTTTAGATCCTACTCTGAAGTAGGAGCATATTAGTTCCCTCAAACAGAGTTCCTAGAACTAAATCTGTTCCTAGTCCCTGCAATGCCAAACAAAAAACAGGTATTTCCGTAAAAGGTTCTAGGAATTGTTAGATGTGTGAAAACCCCTATTTACCTGCCAACACATTTGCAATGCCCACATCTCAAAATCCAATCAGTCCCTTCATACATATTTTTCAATAATCTGTTACTGTTATAATAATCTTTTCATCAAGCAATTTAGGCCTAATTTACGGATATTCCAAAAAACTTGAAGAGAGACATGTTTCACTGTCACATCAACTATTTTTTAAAAATAGAATATTTAATTATTTGAAAATTAATGATATTGTCAAAGATTTGTTTGAAAAAAATGTTTTGTTGTATCTTGCTTGATACAAGACTTAAGCTTCTTATCAGTCCATAGACATTATTGTCTGATTCTCCTTTTCATGATGAGTTTTCAACAAAATTTTCAACAAAACCACACTGTTGTAACACAAGCAGAATTAGTCCTTGCATTGTCTTTTTATATATACAGTATGTCTTTATATAATAACCATGGACTTCCCATAAAATATGTTCCCTTGACTGCAGTATATGTTTCTGTACAGTCCCAATATATGCCTTTTGTAATGCAGTGTGGTACATGACAGCAGTTACTTCTGAGCACATGTGGCTATATTTAACACTGCAGCATGATGGTTTCTTATGCAATGCCATCTGAGGGCTCAAAGGTCATTTACTTTCACCTGAGGTTTCCCGCCTTGCCCTACAAAATCTGAGATTTCTCTGGATTTCCTGAATCTTTTCACAATTTTATGTATGGTAGTTTGTTGGTATGGTAATACCTAAATTCTTTGTGATTTTACATGGAAAAATGTATTTTTTTTAATGTGTTTGCCACTTATCGCATGAAACTCCTTTTATACACAAAAATGATCCCCTCACCTATAACCAATTCACTTGCTTATTGTAGAATAAAGTTTTTTGGTAGTGTTTTTTGGCTATAAACATCAAAATTGGTTTATATTTACAAAATACATTTAAGCCATTCAACCAACACTTGAGTTAGAACCTGAACTCTGAGTTTACTTACCCTAAAATGGGAAACTCTGAGTTTTTAGTTTGAGAATGGCTGAACTTTATTAGTTCAATCCACTCTGAGTAGGTCAACTCTGCGTTTATTGCATACACCATGACTATGAGGAGTCAGGATAAGTGGCGCTCCGAAATTATGACTCACTGGCAACAGCACCCAACAATAGGTCATCCGCATATTTTGAGTCAACATATAAGATTAATTCTCAATCACTGTAATAATATCAGAGGTGATGAAAACTTCTTAATTATAAGTAATTAAACTATAGGACTTAACTAACATTCTTTTTCATAGCATCCCTAGAAGAACATTGCGGCAGCTAAAAAGTATAAAAACAATTCAATCAAGATAAAGCTTTAAGCATAAAAGGTTTAGGGGTGTAGGCTTTGCAAACATTTGGCATTTTGACATGTCTATTTTAATGCATAGCAGCTTTTTTCCACACAGTGTAACACCCTTTTCACATAACTAAATATTCTCTGTCAACCTGTTACATTTCTTAATTATAGAGAAACAAAATTAACACCTGAGTCAACAACAAGAAGGCTCACGAAATGGGGGGAGAACCTGTACCAGGAGAATTTTCAAATCCAAAAGAAAACAGAATAACTAATAAATAAGTAAATCCTTTTTAGAAGGTGAGACAGTGGGAATATGTGTGTCATCCATGCATCCAACCATGGGAAAGAAAGAAAAAAATAATAATTTAAGTGCATTTATTTTTGTGCACTTATTTTGCAAATGATCTGTCAGTGGGGTAAGAAATGACAAACAATATTGTTTCCCTTTCCTATTTTATGTAAAATCCAATTAAATCCACGTTTCCCTCTAGAAACAAGACTAAATACCTTACCATATTTTATAGAGAGAGAGAGAGAAAGTTTAATGTAAATATGAAATTAGCTCATTTTCTGCAATAAATAGTAACATTTCTCAGTTGAATAAAATATTGGCTAATGTGATTTAAAAAATTTTTTTTTATTTTATTCAAATTTAAAAAATGTCCCCAAATTTTCAGAATCCGGGTTATAGCAATCCTCATATTCTAGCGATGAAGTAATAATGTTTTCTTAATCACAGTTGCAAGAAAATGTTTTTATGTCAGCAAAGCCTATCCATCAAACTGAAAATCATTGTTCTTATTCAGACTGACACAGGAGTCTAAGTGCATGGTTAACCATACTCCAGTGCCAATGGTGTTATTTGGGGTTAAGTTCTTTGCTCTGGGCCACATTGATGGTGTAGAGCTGGATGGTTCTGAACTCAGAAGGGGCAGGCAATGTGCACAAACCTCCTGTAACCAAGCTATGGTTTAATAGCTATGGTTTAATTTAAATTAATTTATTAGGACAATGCAGGGTTTTTTATTGTATTGTATATATGTAATTATCTAATAGAGGAATGCCATGTTGTGAGCTTAGGATTGTCGGTTAAGGTATCAGAGATGAGAGAAAGACCTTGACCTTATATACTGTTGAAATATTGAGATACATGACCTTTAAAGGACATCCCTTGGAAATTTGTGAATAGACTTATGTAGTATATATTTAGACTAGGTAACTAAGGTATAGTTAACCCAAAAATGTTTGTTTACATTTTAAATCACCCCAGGCCATCTTAGATGTAGATGAGTTTTCTTCATTAGATTAAAGATTCAGAGAAATTTTGAATGACATCACCTGTTCACCCCTGAATCCTCAAGTAATTCACATGACTACAGTCCATCAGCTAATGTGTTATAAAGTGAAAAGTGTTTATAAGAAACAAATCTATCATTAAGGAGTTTTAACTTCACTTCTTGCGTATAAGTATAAGCCAAAATGCTTTCTCCAGAAGTCCATCCTATGTTGCTCTCTCACATGAAAATCCACAGACATATTTGTTTAGAACTGATTTATACTGTTTTGTAAGTGGGCTTAATCTGTGTTTGCATCTCTTCTGAGTCAGACAAGGTTTAAGTAATATTATGGATAAAGGACTTTTTTATTTATATTTTAGCTCAAAGCAATGACGTTTTATTTTAGGTGGATTTGTTTGCCACAACTCGCTTTATAATCAAGGTCAAAGTTGAGTCAGAAATGAATACATTATTCAGTTATTCATAGTTATGTACCAAACCGCTCTCATTCCTAGACTGTCATGTCTTGTAATGTCCACTAGAGGACAGTCCTGTAATCTGATGAGCCTTTGTTCAAACAAGAACTATATTGTTCAGTGAATTAATTATTCAAAGTATTCAAATAAATTCAAATTCCTCATTCCTGCTGAACACTATATCTTCCAGATAAACTGTTTGTTTTGATGCCTGTTTATACAGATTTCCTGAATATATTTGATCAAAAAAATGTAAATTTAATACAGACGATTCCGAGGTCACATGACAACCCTGTTCTAGTCCCTGAGCTTTGGGGAGTAAAACGACCTACTTATAATTAATTAGGTAGTGATTGCACTTTTGTGTAATGTGCTGCCTTTAATTTTAGAAAATTAGGGTCAAAGTTGTTACTTAGTATAGAATTCAAGGCAATGCTACTTAGTGTTCACCTCCTCCAGTTTTTACAGTTTTTTATCTGGGTCAGTCAGTGCATTAAGGAGACTTTTATAAATCCATTTAGTGGAAGTTCAAGCAGTTCTTGATAGCATAAACTATTTGTTGTCCAGCTGATAAAATAACATTTAGCATTGTAGAACCAAGATAAGATTTGACAGTGCCAACAAACAACAAGGTCTCTTGCAAACTTTTGATTAAAGTTACTAGAGCTGTCTCTGGACATTTGTGTCAGCGGTGGACAGGAAAGAACAAGCCACAATAATAACCATCAGCCAGGGGAAAGCACCGTATGGGCCCCTCTCATACCTCCTTGAAAACACCATCAGCAACATGCAAAGCAAACAATAACAGACCTTCCCTCTCTTCAGACTCTCCTTATTCACCCTCCCATTTCTCCTTATTAACCACACCCATTTCCTCCATTGTGGGAGGAACTCTCTAAGAGCAACATCACTCCTGCATTCCTGCCAATGTGTACTGTGCTGCTCGTGGCCTGACTGTAAACCAGGCCAGACTGCTGAGCTGTTTCTATGGTGCTACATCAGAGGCTTAGGAGTCACTGCACGCAGCCAATCAGATGGCTTGTGGGGGAACCGTGTGGGCAGTAGTAGCAAAGAGAGTGAGTTTGTGAACTTACTTTTGTTTGGTACAGGGAGGACAACTTTCCTAGAAGAGCACAGGAGAAGAAAACTCACCTTCGATGGAATGACAACTGTATTTTTGCTGGCAGCAGTCTCAGCGTGGGCACTGAGTCTTTGAAGCTATTGAGTTCAGTCACTTCCACTTGTATTGTTGTAGACCACTTTCTTCATGTTTTATGGGTGGGAAGTGAGCAAACGACGAGGAAGACTTCACCCTGAATACAGGGTCAGAAAGAAGTAGTTTTTGGCATCTGCGCAGGACAAAACGAAAGTTGTTCTGAAAGCTGTAAAGAGAAAATTCATTTGCCATGGCAGATAATGTTATTGAAGAGACCGATAACTACCCTGGCAAAGATGAGCAGGACTGGGGCTATGAAGAAGGTAAGGATTCAATGAGAGAATCACTTGGCTAATTCTCCTCTTTGTGAAACATGAAACTTTATTGTCACACCCATGATCAGGATTTACTCTAAATACAAACCTGTCTCAGTTTGCCTGAAATACACACACACACACATACACACATATATATATATATATATATATACTACCTTATTTAGACCAAGATTCTTTTTGTGAAGAGAGAGACTTTTTTTCCCATGCTTCATTTCTGTTAGCCTATTTCTAACAATGTTTATCTGTAATATATAATATGTTTTCTTTAATAGTGAGATTTTAGAACAAATAAATGCATACCAAATAGACAAAGAGGAGAGGAGGGAGTAATACATATAGAAAAAGCAGCAGAGGGCGAAAAAAACGAGCACATCCTGTATCCCCCTGTGTCTGAAATTCCCGTTGGACCCCTCTGTAATGACTTTGAGGCACTGGAGCTCTGGCAGCCTTTATTTAGTTTCACCATTGAGACAAAAAACAGACCACTATGTATTATCTAATATTTAAGTGTGAATTGACACAAAGTATCATGGTGCAAAAGTTTCAAGGCTGAGGAGCAGGCTAGTGGGTCATGAACAAGGACAGTGTTATCCACAAGATAAGTATGCTTTGACAACTGCATTAGAATAAAATGTTATCACCATTTAAAGGTTGATTGAATCAGAGTTTTTGTCTTTTGTGCATGAATTCAGGTGTTGAATGGGGTCTTCTGTTTCCTGAGGCAAATGGAGAATACCAGTCCCCCATAAACCTTAACTCTAGGGAGGCCCGCTATGACCCGCGGCTCCTGGAGGTGGGACTTAACCCCAACTATGTCGTTTGCAGGGACTGTGAAGTCATTAACGACGGTCATACTGTAAGGATCATGCTCAAGTCCAAATCAGGTATAACATGCTGAACGTTCACTAAAAATTATTATTCTCTGCCTTTTTTTTTTTACCAACATGTCATTCAAAATACTTCTAATTTTTTTTCTTTGGGTTTTTCTTTTAACTACAGTTGACTAAAGTTCCAAAAAGGACAGAAATACAGCAAAAAGTAACATCATTATCAAATGGCATTCTAGCATTTAAATGTTATCAGTGGATGATTGCTACACTCAAAAAAATTGCTGGGTTATTTTTTCTACCATATGTTGGGTTGGTTTTTCTCCCACGTTGGGTAGTTTTTGTGTTACACAGGCATTGGGTTAGTACCTGGGTCAATCTCACTGGCAGCTGAAGCTACACGCCCCTCCCCTTCCCTCAGATGAAACACCCCTATCCAGACCTACTTCAACCGCTGACTTAGTCAGAGCGCGGGCTTTTTGCATCCTCTCCAGGACTACATCTTAAATCTTACTTTTTTTTTTACACAATTTCAGTCGATTACAAAAGGTAATAATAGAGCACAAGTTAGATGCAGGGTTATTGTACTTAACTAAAACCGTAAAAAACTAGGTGACACTTTAGACCAATTCTCACTATTAACTACATTTGCTTATTAATATGCCTATTCTCCATGAGCATATTCTACATCCCTAATCCTACCCAATGCCTAAACTCAACAATTACTATTAATAAACAGCAAATAAGTAGTTTATTGAGGCAAAAGTCATAGTCAATGGTTTGTTAATAGCGAGAATTGGAACTTAAAATAAAGTGTGACAAAAAACTGATATCAAATAAAATAAAAAAAAGTTTAACTTATTGTATTCCAGTTTAATTTATAAGGCAGCATTTCTCATTATAATTGGATTTATCCATTTAATGGTTGCCCATTATCTGGAACATGAGGACGATTAAATAATGACATCATTTTCATTTCACAGAGAGGTTAAATGACATAAATCAGCTGTCTGTGAGAAACCTATATGTACACTGAGCTTGTTTTATGTCATTTCATCCTGTTCTCTTTCCTGTGACCTTTGTATTGCTGTCTCAGTGGTGACTGGGGGTCCGCTCCCGAGTGACCATGAGTATGAACTGAGTGAGGTGCGCTTCCACTGGGGCAAAGAGAACCAGAGGGGATCCGAACACACTGTCAACTTCAAGGCTTTTCCTATGGAGGTCAGTGTCTTGGCACTATCATCATTTTCTCTTGTTTGTTCTCTCGCTTATGCACTTTTTCTGATGTTTGAGGGACACTAAAACAAGTCTGCTTCACACTGCACACATAAACAACACATATTTATTTTGGGGGCCTATAATAACACACAATATTCACAGCATGTCAACCGCTGTGTTCTTTGAAGTACAAGGAAGGAAGCCTTTTTAGCTACAAAACCATAAACTGGAAGCTCAATCCATGTCAAAAACAATACTACATACTCTAAACGGGGATTTATCATGAAGTGATCTATTCAAATCACCTGTTCCTGGCACCTGCTCTCCTACTCCTGGTTTTCTGTACACAAAGAGAAAGATAAGGACCCGCTCTTAACGTGGTACCATGTTTGTCAACCTGTTACCCTATCTCACATTTTCTCAAGTTGTTAGCACAACAGCGAGTCAAACCAGTCTTTTAACACAACACACAACTGGCATCATCGCTTCATAATTTGCCATCCTTTGTATATATTAATTTCAGTGTTTGGTTTACCGCAGGTCACTCAATTAGTGATACATATCTCTTACAGCTTCATCTCATCCACTGGAACTCTACATTGTTCAACGGTGTGGAAGAGGCCATGGGCAAGAAAAAAGGCATTCTTATCATCGCCCTGTTTGTGCAGGTATCACCACAGAGGTCATCATAACAGAATCAAAACTACCCAGTAGAGTGGGTATTCTGCAGGCCGATCGACTGTTAGCATGAAACTGGTTCCCTCGACAAAAAGCCAATAGGATTTTCCCATAGGCTTTTGGATTATCTTGAAAAAAATAAGCTCTGTGTTCAATCATAGTTCATGAAACTTACACGTTTTGTCCATCGAGATAATATTTAAAAAAATATGTAAACTTAAGCCTGTTCACACCAAGCATGATAACGATAAAGATAAGTATATAGATATAGATATAGTTCTAAAAAGGCACAGAGAAACGAAATGGAAAAAAAAAAAATATATATATATATATATATATATATATATATATAAAATCTAATAATAATATATATTCATATATTGACATTGTTTATTTTAAGACCTACACAGTACCTTACAACATCTTGTGGGTGGTTAGGTGCTAAATGTTATTTGAGTGTTTCCTGTAAGGCTAATATTAACGTGAGCTAGCTAAAACTTTCAACTGAAAAATGACATGTAGTTGCAGAGTTACTTTTCAACAGAATAAAATTCAAAGCTAATGTGTCAAATTACACATTCATCTGAACTGATTTCTGATCTTATGGCTGTTTGAGAAAAAAAATACTGTTATTATCATTACAAGTGGTATTTGTCAGCTTTAAGTAAAGTAATACAAGTAAAATTGCAAGATATGAGACTTATAATGCATTATAACTAGGGGTGTGACGAGTTCACATCGAGTTCACTGGTCTCGCGAGAACTTAGTGGTAGTGGTATGATGCGGCGCAACAAATCTCCGACAGAAAACTGCTGCCGCATTCGATTTTTTGACGTGCTGACACAATTCCAAATGAGTTGTCAGTACACAATCCGTTTCACCTGCACAATCTGTCCACGCATGTGCATAATGACGTAGTAGAAAACGAGCATGCGTAAATGGTAATTCTGTTTTGCGACTATTTACGACACTGCACGATCTGTTCCACGCTTGCGCACCTTTGCTTATTATTAAAAACAAACAAACAAACACACGAACTAGTAGGCCTAATGCCATACAGCAATGAAACGCAAAGGGGAGTATGGAGGAAATTGAAGGGTTGCAGTGACAGAAACACATGCTTTTCGTTACATGTGGAATAAAATCTATGTTTATGTAACAACTCCTTTATTATTTTGGATTGCCAACTATGTAAACGCATCGTAATGCATAGCGTAAGCTACATTTAAAAACATTAAAATAGACCCGCCATGAACTGTTAAATGAAAAATACAAAAATATGCTGCCAGTTGTGCCGCCTGGCCATTTTCATCGCATATGTGCGTGACAGTGTAGGGAAACCGTGACATTTTGTACTATGTAGTTACGTGCATGCACAGAACGGGTCGTGCAGGTGAAACGGATCATGTACTGACAGGTGCGCAAGCGTGGAACAGATCATGCAGTGTCTATAATAGAAAACAGAATTACCATTTGCGCATGCGCGTTTTCTACTACGTCACTATGTGTATGCGTGGACAGATTGTGTGCAGACAGTTAATTCTCTCGTCAAAATCCTTTATTTACTGTTATTAAAAAAGAGGTTCAACAGTAGATCCAAACCATTTCATCATCCAAGAACCTTAAGCTCTTAAAGAAGCTAATATATTTAATCTTTTTATTTATTTTAGAGCTTTTGCTATGTTTTTTTGTATATAAATTGTGCTTTGCATATAATATTACCTCTTTGTATGTAAAGGTATTTTGATTGAACGTTGTCCTTGGCATAAATAAAAAAAAATAAAAAGATTGTGTACCGACATGGTTTTCAATGGTCGCTCCAGTCGTCCTGTGTAGGCAGACTTAGGGCCGGGGTATACTTCACTTTCTGCGTTCCGTTCCATGTCGCGCACAGTTTTCAAAGTATACTCAATCGCGGATTAGTGCGGACGAACGAGCTCGACACATGTGCAACGCCACCTACTTAAGTGGCACTCTTTTAGCATTCTTCTCGCACATACACTGTTGTACGCAGACTTGAAATATTGCCTGCACGTGGACAGGGTGCGCGGGTGTCCGTGAGCCCTCCTGATGACGAAAATTATGTAATGTAGACGGCTGAAGTATATTTTGGACAAGTTCGTTTAAAGGTGCCATAGAATGGAAAACTGAATTGAGCTTGGCATGGTAATAACAGTTCAGTACATGGACATAACATACTGTGAGTCTCAAACACCATCGTTTCCTACTTCTTATAGAAATCAA
>JAUCMS010000044.1:7253969-7329187 GCA_032357445.1 Enteromius radiatus | reverse complement strand
AACTACAGCTTTGGACCTGTGGTTAGAAGCATAGTTTCTTGTTAGTAAGATATATGGGCTTTAATAAATATGCTCTTGGGCACAAGAAACAAACTAAGATGCTTTACTGTCTTTATCTTACATTCTATCAAATATAAAATGCGTTTTAATTATGTATTTTTGTACGTCCATTCTAAACGCTATTTTTGAAAAGTGCACATGTGCACAAATGGTGACGTGAGAGGGAACGCGCAATGATTCAAAGATCAAATAAAGCAAAATGACAGTAAACAAAAATAGTAAATTAGTCAATATGTGTCATGTTCCAAACAGTAGTATCTTGGTGATCTCTAATCAGTTTAATAGTATAAGTTATTCCTCCACCACATGCGTGTGACGTCATTAACAACAGCCCTATGTTGTGGAACGAATGTGGTTCATTTGATCCATTTTTTTGTGATTTATTACTGAAGGCAATTCATACTAGCAATCCTAGTCATGATATCTCAAATGTAGATATTTACCATCTGTTTAGTTCCAAAGAAGAACAGATACAAGGCTCCAGAAGTCATTTATTTTACCGTTTTTATCTTTCTAGGGGTTTTCTGTCATTTTCCAGGCAGCACCAATGAATCTTTAATACCCTACTCGGCTTTTTACTATTGAAAAAATACGATTTCATAAAAAGCATTAGTTGAAAATCTGCTGCTCCTTAAAACTGAATAGATATGCGTAGTGTGTGAATGTTTAAAATGTATTTAAAAATGTGTGTGCGAATGATTGAGCTTATGAAACATCATCTTGAAGATGTTATAGTACAGTTTAAGACCGCAGGAACACTGTAAAAATGTTTAGTAGAGAGCCTAAAAAATGAGTTTCACGCAGTAACATATAAAGTAACTGGTTTCATTTGAGCCAAAATATGACTTAGTATGACTGAATCAGCCTGAATACTTCACGTTACACTGATCTTTCAAGGCTTCAACCAAGTGAAAATAAGGTAAAAACTGCCCAAACCCACTGTGAGTGTATGTGTGCAGTGTGTGCTAGATGTAGATTAGTGACTATATACATATATTCACACAAATCAAACCGCACAGTGCATGGGGGAAGGTTGTACATTTCTATGGGGGAAGGGTGTGTGTGAGGGGGTTGTTTGAATGTACTTAATAGGTAATACGGTGGGGGATGGGAAGTTGACATTCAGGAGATGCCTGTTTCTGAGGTAAAGTTATGATTCCAAGTATCCTGCACCGGCACGTGCTCACTCTCTCTCCAATACACAAGAGACAAAACAATAGGCAATCAGAGTAACCGTTGCTCATAGAATTAGAAAAAAAATCCTCCTGACACACACAGCTACCTATGAACGAACTGGATATACACTCATTTGCAACTCTAAAAAAGAATCTGAATCTTTGTTCAACCATGTTCAAACTCCAGCGCACGTGACTGATAAACGTGCGCTTTAAAAAAAAATCACCTAAATCGCTGAACTCTGATGAACTTCAGCTGCGTGAGGAAGTTGGTTTAACACTGCTGGTTATATTTGTAGCTATCAGATGTTTCACATTGTGAAATCCCATTGATTTTTGGTTCTGTGTACATCCGTTGAAATAACATATCGACTAAAATGGAACTTCCCCATGGACACAACCTCCAACCAAACACCCTTCCCAACTGAAAGACTCATCCACAGATAGTTCAGCTGCGTTTGGGGAGTAAAACTGAACAAATTCTTCAACTAATATCCTGGTCGTACTGCATTGCTTACCTCTTGTTCTACATTTGATAATTTAACACTGTGTCAGCCAACTGAAATAAGTCAATTTAGGATGTGCTAGCTGAGTGCTAGTCTGCCAACACAATGCTTCAAATGCCAGCTGATACTCAAAGGTTAATGGAATAGAAACCTCATTGTACATTAATTCACCCGATGTGGGCACCATATTGTTCTTTAACAAAATGTCAGCATAACTCAAATGTTAATGATTTCTAAATTTTCTTCAGCTCTGAATTTGTCTGTCAGTTCATCAGGCTACATGTTCGGTGTATTGAACTTCATATCAGATTCATACAGGCCAATGTGTTGTTGTAGAAGTGGCAACTGTTAAACTCAACTTTCGTCACTTGGAAGCAGATGTTGTATTGTATAGTCCATCTTTTCAATAATCAAAGAATAAAGTTAGATTTTTATGGCTGAGAATGTCATGAAGCTCGATTTATTTTTTTTTTGGCTGCCAGTCACACATTGTTCAGAGATTAACAGCCTTTGAAAAAAAAATGCTGACATGACTTTGACCACAAAAAAGCGAGCTGTTGTGTGCACTAGCATTCATCGTTCAACGGGCCGTATCCAAACAGAACCAGTGCAGACTTTCTTTTACTGTGGCTTTTGATGCAGAAAGACCACTGTAATGATATATGGTGCATTCGTCGCCAAAAACATTACACCAACGGCAGCACTGTGTATCTCTATCATCATCAACCTCGCCATCATCATCATAATCATCGATGAGAAATTATGAATAATGCCAGTTTCTCCAATGTAATTGACAAGAAATAGGACCACCTGCACCTCCTTCATTTCCATTTGTCTGAGGAAAACATGGCCTACTCATTTCCCGCAGAAAAACATTATGCTCCGTCATGGATGGCATTGTTTTTGTGTTTCTCTCAAGCTTTGATAACCTACTTCCCAAACAAATGAAAGAGAGAGAGAGGGAAAAGAGATAGATATACAGACAGATAGACAGACAGACAGACAGACAGACAGATAGACAGATAGACAGATAGACAGATAGACAGATAGATAGATAGATAGATAGATAGATAGATAGATAGATAGATAGATAGGAATATCATCTATTTCCCCCATGAATTTCTCTTAATAACCTTTTTCAGCTGGTGCAATTTTACAACACCAAGTACACAATGTCTCAAATAATGCATATTTAGAATCCAGAATAGCTCAAGCCCATCTTATGTCTGTGCACAGAGTTGTTTAATAGACTGTGTGCTGAGGTCTGGAGTGAGTAGTGAAGCCTGTCAGCTCTCTATTTTAATTCTGTAAAAGCTGCTTTGGTTGTAGCTTCTAAGAAATGACTAGGTTTATCGTCATTGATTATACATTTCTTAAGCATTTAAGATGATCGCTTCTGGTACAGTGGAACAAATTATTTCAGAAGCTATTACTGATAGTTTCTGTTTTGAAAGGCAGTTGCCTTTTAATAGGTAAGCAATAATATAATCATTGCTCTGAATGAATGTTTTAAATGTATTATTATATTAGAATCAACTAACTACCTTTTCTACAGTACTGTGTAAAAGTCTTTGGCCACTATTTTCAGCAACAAAACATGATTTTAAGTGGGTTACTTCTATTATTTGCAGTAGCGTGTCAGTTGGTAATATCAGTTTACATTTCCAAACATTATTTTTGTCATTAATTGTAATAATGCAGTGAGATTATTGTCTGCACAAGGAGTCTGACAGCAGCCAGTGCTCCACACAGAGATCTGATCTGATCCTCATCCAGTCTGTCCAGTCACATGAAGAAACAGAGCAAACTGAGACAGACTCAATCCAGAAGAACTGTGCCAACGTCTCCAAGATTTAAAAAAAAAACCTACCTGCAAAGCTACAGTACAATTAATGACAAAAATAATGTTTGGAAATGTAAACTTATATTTCCAACTGACACGCTACCGCAAAAGATAGAAATAACCCACTTAAAACCATTTGTTGTTGCTGAAAATACTAGTGGCCTAAGACTTTTACGCAGTAATAGATTTCTCAACAAGCTAAGTAAATTTCAATTATGGTCAGTGTTGGTTATAGATTACTTCTGAAATATGGCAAAGGAGTGGAAGTTTATGATGGTATGGACTATGGAGGGCAACATATTCCTTTCATAAAGTCTAATATCTTAAACACACACACTTCTAGTTTTCTTAGAATTGCCACAGCTGTAGACCAGTGGTTTTTAGACTCCCCTCATAGTGTTGTCACATTAAAACATTTAAAAAGTGATTCATTTGTGATTAATTCCATAACTTTAAATAAAAACAAATTGAACATATGATGCCGGTTTACATTACTTCTTGTTTTTGAGCAGGTTTAACTTGTTAATTGTATTTTACGATATATGAAATAGCTATTGATTTAAATTATTTAGTTAATCTTGGGGCCTCAGTCCTACAGGTCCTACTTCTGTAGACTTTTATTTCCTTTTGATACATTCTAAAGACACTCCTGTCAGAAATATGTTCGCATTGAAGGGCGATACTGGCACAGCTAATCGGAATATCCCGTCCCCATATGTTTAGACAGTATCACAGGCAAAGTGATGCAAATCCTGAAGCCGGAGCGCACATCGCAGCGCCCCCTGTGGCCGCTCAGCGGTAGCGCCGCGTGTCTTGCGAGTCTTTTGTGTGCGAACATTGGCAAAGCGCTCGCTTCTCTCCATAGAGCAGTTACACTGAGCCACAGCTGCACTAAGAAGATACACATCTCTACTCACAGAAGTCAACACAGACTCACCAGATGCTCTTGTTCTCTCCGAACCTGAGCGCTTGTTTCCGCGGTATCTCTCTATTGTAAGACGACAGAGGTAGAGGTTCATATAAAAGTTTTTGCGAAAACCGCGGAACGGATGTGAGGCGCAATAGAGAGCCTCTTCGAGTCTTCACTTTGCACCTTCTTCTCTTATTTGCGTTGCGATTTCTGAACACGTATTCTAGTGGAAAGGCAATAGGGGCCGGTTGATGTTTTTACTGAAATGGACGTGAGATTTTATCCACAACCTCCTCCACCATCAGCAACAGATCCTTCCCGACTGGGACAGTCACACTATTCGGACTCTCCGTATTGCAATAAGGTAAAGCTTCGTTTTATGATGCATGATCTTTTATGATGTGGATCTTCATGAACGTGTTTTGTTTGAGTTTCGCCTGGCTGAACTTAAATGAAGACTGTTGAGGACTTGTCCAAAGTTTGCACTTCACCCGACTGTCACAGAGAGTCGGAGAAAGTCGGAGCGATTGAGCGCGATGTTGCAAATGTAATCAAATCCGGTGACTATTATCTGTTTATATTTTCCTCACTATAAATGTTTATATGTTTAACTCTCAAACGCGCACATCAGCGTTTTCACGTGCTTTTTACGTAGCGAACTTAAAAACGCTGTTTCGGGTTGCCATAGAAACCGCGCGCGGATTGCAAATAATAATAAAACGCTCTATTTAAGTTGGTAACAAAACGTAGCCCGCTCTTACTTAAATACACCTGCTCTTCATCACAGCCCCCCAAACTCGTGGACATCAACAAACTGTCCTTTTCACAACATGGGCAAAAAACAAAATAGTGCGTGTTGCGTGTTTCTTTATTAATGCGTTTCACATCATAGTTATGTTGTATACTTTATACCAACTGCATTAATTTATCCTCTTAAGTCCCCGAGGAACAACAGAGATATGTGGGGTTTGTATTCCTCTATTTCTCCTAATGATGGTGCTGTTACTGTGTGTGTGCAATGCATGTGCGCAGGATAAAGAGAGATGGGGAAGAGAGAGGGAGTGTGTGTGTGTGTGTGTGTGTGTGTGTGAATGAGGAGGGGGTAGGGTTACTGTGGGGTGATATAGTGGGGGTTGGGGTTGTATTATTCCTTTCAATGCTTCTTGATTCACTGCCATAGGTCTCATATCCATGTCTAAGTGCAGTCACATACACAGTGAAATGTTTTATGGATTAATCACATTTTAATCACATTGCATTGTTTCAGTGATTCATTTGTTAGATGTAATTTTGATGTGCGGCAGTAAATTGTTAATATCTTTGCTGAGTTTATAAAACCAGAGAGGAGAGAAAAGAGGTTGGCGGGGGTAGGGAGGAAAGGAAGAGGGAGGGAAGGAGGGGAAGGGCTTTCAGATATAATCTATATAGTGTAATTTTACTGCAGAGGCAAGTCAGCCTATATCAACTCCACTCGAGATTTTTCATTTTAGCAATTCAGAAAGAGAGGGAGGAGGGGAGCTGGAGTTGGAGGAGTGAGAAAGAGAGAGATTGGAGGGGGGGTTGTGGTGGTAGTGGGGGTACACAGCAGAGCAAACAAGTGAGATTGTGACAGTGGTGTGTGGTATCTACAGAACAAATAGACAGAAATTGATGGTATGTGGCTAAACGGGGGTCACACTGCCAGTGGGACTGATTCAGTCTGTGCACAAAGCCCCCCATCTGATTACCTTCCTCCCTACCTGCTCTCCTCAGATCCCAGAAGACCACGGTCCGCACTCTTTCTGTTTGATGTGGACAGATAGCTATAAAAACAAGCACTGTATCTTTATTCATACGCTATGGATTTTAGTTCAGAGCCTCGGAGACATGCACTGGTTTAAAAGCATTCAGTTGCAGGGCACTTTGTTGTGGATTTTCTGCAGTTCAGCAAAAACCTGTAAATGCAGGAAAGTCTGTGTTTGTCTAGCACGATGCTTTTTTGTGCCGTGAAAGGTACACTCTCCAAGTCTAAAGTTATTGCTGTGAGGTGAAAAAAACAAAACGGAGCAACTTTGAACACACTTCACGCTTCCTGCGCCATATAGTTTGGTTCTTATCACCTTGTGCTTATCGTTCTACCTCCTCTGGCATTTTTGTCACAAGACACTGTGTCGGTTTGCTAAGAAAGTGTTTGGCAAGCAAATAAATGTGAAAGCAATTAAATTTGAATTTGAAGACCCCGTAGAGGACTCTTTGAATCCGAATTTGCACCTCAGATGTGTGCTTTAATACACGAGCACTGCTGTTAAGGAAGTCAAGAGTGGTCTTGAAGGGTGCTCTAGAGAGGGAGAGAGAGTGTGGCATCATGGGTAGGATTGGATTACAGTCTGTTTGGGATTATGAAAACCGGCAAAGACGCAGCCCCTGACCATTAATGGCCAACAAAACTACTCTGCTGAAGCCGACCTATATCAAAGTCAATGATTTATTTCATGCCTAATGACTTTCAGCTGGTGCTCAAGTCGCTGCTTTAATGGAGTTTGCAGGCTCGAAGTTATTACAGCCAATGAGATAATGCAAGCAAGCTGTTAACACTACGCATGACTCATTGTCTTGTAAGTCCGCTGTTAATGTGGTTTTAAGGAATGGTGAGAGCTTGTATGTTCCCAGATTTCACAGGTTTTGCTTGTTTACAGTCTAAACTCTTGTGTGCTGTCAAGTCTTGGGATAGCAGAAGTCTGATCTAACTGATTGGGTTTTGTACCTACAAGGTCTGAATGGTGCTTACAGTGTAGAAAATGTTGAAATAGATACTACAAAAGATACTATTTCAGTTTTACAACTTGAAAGTATCATGTTTAGTTCATTGTTAGTTGTCATTATCTTTTTTCAAAGAAAATTTACACTTTTTTTGTCTCAGTGTATGAATGAATTTGGCTTATGCAAGAGAATTAAATTTGTTGCTGAGCAGAACAGGCCTATGTATTTTTATTGACAAACATTTTTTAATACCCGTTGAACATATGGCTTTAGTTTTTACAGACATAGTCTCAAGACAGACACCTATAAACATTCGTCAGTGGAAAACCTGCAAAATTAAATTCAGACTTTTTTGTCTGTCTGTGCTTTTGATGTCTTTGTTAAAATGTTAGTACATTCCTGCTCTTAAGAAGATTACATTAAAAACGGATGAGAAATTAGATATCTCAAAATATGTATTGCTGTCATGGGCCATGCTCTGTAATATAAAGTCTGCTGTGTGTGTGTCTTAGCCACAGGCATTTTCAATTAAGTAGAAATTACTGAGATCTTTGGTGGTCCTGGATGTCAGAGGGTCCCAGGATGTCGACCCTGGCATAATACGCTGTCTTTTGTGTTTGTTAGTCAAGAGCAGTACTCAAAACTCTACTCACTCCAAAACTGACTACCCCCCCCCCCCAACAACTCCAGCTGCAATGATCATTACACGCATGTGCATTTTAAACAAAGGAGCTAACGGAGAGGAGCTTGCACTGGTAATCTCTGTTTACCAGGTCACTGCTTCTCAGAAAGAGTGATGTGATGACAGGGGGAGACTGAGTGGGCATTTCATCCGTGCCCCCCTCCAGTCTCGGCCTTTAGAGCACTGATCAAACCACACTCCTAAATGTGAGAGGAAATCAATGCGTGCCAGCAGCCCGTTTGTATTTGATGTTGTATCGCTCATGTGATGTCATAATGGTAAATGGTTTGGTGTGCGAAGATCTGAAATTTTTATTGTTCTTGGCTCAAACTGAAGTACATATTTCACAAATTATGTTGCCAGGATTTGTGTTAATTTCACTGTGCACTTTCTGTATATTAGTATTTAATTCAGCTTGTGGAAAAAATACTAAACTTGGTTGCTGTATCACACAGAATAGATTTTAAACTTTCAAAATTCATATTATATTAATAAAGTATAATGTTAATACAATATTTAATTTAATTAAAAAAAAGTTTCTGAATAAGTGCATGCTTTCACTGATCATCTGATAATGGATAGGGAGTTGGACTTGTAACCCAAAGGTCGTGGGTTCGAGTCCCAGGTCCGTCAGGGATTGTGGATGGGGGGAGTGAATAACCATAACTCTCCACCTTCAGTACCACGACTGAGGTGAGACCCTTGATCAAGGCACCGATACCCCAACTGCTCCCCGGGCGCCGCAGCAATGGCTGCCTACTGCTCCGGGTGTGTGTTCACGGTGTGTGTGTGTGTGTGTGTGTGGTTGTTCACTTCTCACTGCTGTGTGTGTGCACTTAGATGGGTTAAACGCAGAGCACAAATTCCTAGTATGGGAAACCATACCTGGCAACATGTCACGTTCAAAAAAATGTTTAAATAGTTTTAAAACAGTGTAACTCCCAAAATGGCTGGCTCTCCCACTTTAAAAAGAGATATCCTCCACTGACAGGTATCTGGGAGTTTTTCCTATGTCAACAGCATGTGTCAACATTACACCGGCCGGCCACACATGGGTGGATTGTCATAAATGTGAGATGTTGACATAAGCTGTGATCTTTGCTCATGTTGTGCCTAGGTCAAGCTCGAAGCACAACCGCACAAAGAAGTGCAGCACATTACTGATGTGATATTGTTTTCCTCACACCACCCACACTTGGCAGATATCTTTGAAAAATGTGTATGTTAAGTCTGAACATTTAATATTTCCAGTAGCTTAACTGTTATCTTGGCAGCAGGTGCTAAACCACACTTGCTGAAAGGAAAAAAATGAACACAGGGAGATCCAATTATTGTCTTGTCTCCACAATATCCATATATTCTCATTTAAGGTCAACTTAATTGCATCCAAATTTGGTTTTGCTGGTAACAAAAGCCATTACTGTTTGAGTTCCTGTTCAGTGGCTAGCTGGCACGGTTCACTGGCTACTGTCAAAAAGGATTTGCTTCTGATTGACAGCCTCACTGGAATGTGAATAGAGTTTTTAATTGCATATCATGTGTGCATATCTAAAGAGACAGGCTCTGTGGCTCAGGCTACTGTTCATTACCACTCTACAGGTCAACATACAACTCAACTACACAAACACACATTCATTATATAAGAACATTTTACATGTGAACTGTTTCGCTTCCTTCCATTATGTGGTAGAAAATCGGCTTGCTTTGTTTACTTTGATTTTATGGACATGTCCACGTATAATTTTCCCGTATGTGGATATTAAATACATAATACACTCACACAGGAACTGTAGCACAGCACCAATTTATTTGCAGACCATAAATGACATTGTCCATCTGTGACTCTCCATCGTTCTTTATCACAAAAGCCACATTTCTTTTGCCATCCAAAACCTGGAAACCAGACGTGACCGATCCTGCTCCTTAAAAAAAGACTAAACAAATAAAAATAAAACCATAAAAATATTATTAATGCAGTCATATGACTTCTGTGCGATATTCACAGTCATTTGATAGCTTTGTGAGGAACAGACTAAAAGTGAAGTTGACATTTGTTCCTCTTCATTCTGCATATTCACATCTGTGTGGCACATTTGGTTATGAATTTAACCAGCTCTATTAAACTTGTTACATTTATGTTAAAAACAAAACAGTATTTTCCACTGGCTTTTCACTGTTACTCTTAATTTCAAAGAACAAAAAAATATTTATTATAAAAGTGCTATACAAAGAATGTGTTTGAACACATTTTTAATTGTATTTTTTTGTGTCATATTTTAAGAATTCCTTTTACTTTTAATACAATGACTATATAAGCTAAATGTCCATTTTTTTTCAAACTACATCAAATATATAGCTGCCTGCAGGCTTCCAAAACAAAACCTAGCGTCCTTGGCGTAAAATATTCGAAAACCCCTGGATGTTTTTTGTTTGTTTATGTTGCAGGATTTTTTCTTACACATTTCTTGTTCTTATTTCTTGTAGTTACAGGCTAGTGTAGCCCTCGACAGTTCTCCACAGTGAGGTGTACAGTGAATAAAAGAGCCCTGGCACTGGATCGTTACTCTGTATCTGGAAGGAAAAAGTGTAATCAGCACACCTCTCGTCCAGAATGATTGCCGGTCATGATCTCCAAGCCCACAGAAGTGTTGTTAATTATGCTGGAAGAATGATTATTGTTGTCACTGCTCGTTCCACAGACCCAGAGGGCCAAACCTGCAAAACAGATTCGAGGAAAAAAATGTGGTATCTGCAATCAGCCTAGGTGGTTTGGGAAATCTATCAGTGGTGCATTTAAATGCGGAACTGACAAAGTAAGATCTGCTTAAGTGGAGTATGTTGTAAAGAAGCTAAAAGAGCTTGTGGTCAGTGAGAAGAGACCTGTGCTGAAGTGCTAAGGTGTCACTTTGTGTGTGAATTTTGCTGGCTTTGTATGTTCAGTTTTCGTCTTTGTCACTGTGAAACACGCAAGGCCGTAAACATGAGCATTCCTGTGAGAAAGACACCGTTCAGTTGCATTTTACGGCCTTGATTTTTAGTGACATGTTTACGTCATCTGTGTCTGTGTTTACGATGCCGGTCATCAGTCCCAGTTCAGCCCTCTCCAATATCTGAGTCTGCCTCGCGTGTAATTCAAACAAATGTGACATAGCGTTGCAGCCATGTTTGTTACAGAATAAGATTATATCCTAAATATAATTAGCTTCCTTCTCGGCTAGCATATCAGCCAGTGCAGTGTGATGCAGAAAATGCCAAAAGATCAACTCATTAAGTAGCTGAACATAATGATCATAAAATCTGGACATGTGTTTGCTTTATTTTGGCTGGGGGAATGGGTTTTTTTTTTTTCCGGGCCGCCATCCGCGTCGAGAAAACTCTGGCACAAATCTGTGATTGCGATTCATTGGAGGCATCTCATTTTTTGTGTCTGCTTTGCCCAATGACAGTCTACATATGAATAGCTGATTAGGCTCCCAGTTTGAGGAAACATCCAAACAGATGGCTCTGTGAAAACCAATCCAGAATAGCTTAATTGTTTGGTTTAATCTCACTATGAAACATATTGCAATCATTTTCACATAAAGGCTTTTTTTTGCGTAGAATGTAATGAAAGTTATGGTGCGGATCCAGAATTTTTGGAGCAGCCTGAAAATATCCCAAACATCCTTTTTTGCCATCGGTCTAATTGCTAATATCTTCAAAGGACTCTCACCATAATAATTCATTTTCCGTTGTTTGTAGTTTTTGAGTGCGTGTGTCATCAACACACAAGGCGCGCAATTCACCGCTTATTTAATTCACGAAGTTTTCCGTTTTATTTTCCGGCATGTGCGCCATTTCAATGAGTCCAGCATCTGTTAGACACACTTTGTGTGTTTGTTTGCATTCTTGGTGTGTTATTCTGACCACAATAATAGTGCCAGCCTCTCCATTGTGTGGTGCTGTAGCATGGAGGGACTTCATGCACACGGCAGCTTTGTGAAGGAGCACACCCTGGCCTTTGTGGGCCCATCTGTAGGTGAACTAATGGCCTGTTGCGTTTCCTCTCATTCAGCTCAGTCTTTGGTGTTTAAGTGGCACCTGTCAGCCTTTTGATGCCTGGTCCTCTGTTCTCCTGTGATCAAGAAGGACACGTTGCGAGTTCCCGATCGCTGTCCTGTGACAAGTGTGAGATCATGTTTCAGCAGCACTAGAACAGGTGGGCCCCACACCTTTCTCCTCTGGAACATAATCATCAAAATGGACTCCACGCACTGAGGCTTATCATTAGCTGTAATCAAAACCTATAAGAGCAAAAAGTAGGGTGGTGTGCAAAACATCAATACTGCAGTTATCATGATGCCGTATTAGCGTGATGTTACCAATACTTTTTAATCAACAGGGATGAAACTCTTTCTTTTTATTCACCAAATAGTCCTGGAGATAATATATTTTATGGACTATATTTTATATAGTCCATAAAATATATTAAGCAGCATAATAACACTTATAATAATGAGAAATGTTTCTTCAAATCAGCATATTAAAATGATTTCTAATGGATCTTGTGACATTAAAGACTGAAGTAAGAATGCTGACAATTCAGCTTTGCCATCACAAGGAAAAAAATATTCAGTTGTTTTATTTTCACTGTTTTTCTATGAAATAAATGCCACCTTGGTGAGCATTAGAGACTCCACTGAAAAATAGAAAAATATCTTACCAACCTCAAATGTTTTGAATGGTAATGTGTCTAATAGGACAATTTTGAAACAAACAAATATGGAGTCTTTCACGTGCCTGCTATAAAGTGAAATATATTGTTTTGTAAATTAAAAATTAAAATAATTCTTCATTAAATTAAGAATGGTTTAAAATTAAGTCCGGTTCTGTTCAGTTTTTGAATAGACATAGCCAGCTGCAATTTTCATTTGAAAATAAGGAAGTAAAAAGAAATAAATAAAAACAAATGTAATCAGATTAGACAGGATTTGATTATTAGATAGATAGATATTCAAGGGCTTTATGGCTTTATGTGTATAGTGCCTTTCAGACATTTCCTCTGCATTCAAAATTTAAAAGCGAGGGGGAAAAAAAAGATGTTTTCAACAAACATCCCTTTTATTTTTTATTTTTTGTCCTCACTGCGAGCAGCTGTGTTTGAGGTCAAAATCGACTCAAAATAACAGACTTAAAGTTATAATTGCACGCTTGACTTTCAGAGAAACTCCCCTCAGTGCTTGTTCATGGTCTGGTGAAAAGCTTTGAAGCAAGTCATTTACCCAAGTTATTATTTGAGGGGTTGAGGCTGATCGATGTTCCATATTTTGGGTGTTTACACATTCAGGCTTTTAGAGGACACACTCAGCCAACTCAACTCGACTCATGAGCCTAAAATTAGGCATGAAAATATGTGTTACTCTCACTGCGGCGCACAAGAGAGCAATTAATTTTCACGCGGCAAGTGTGTACGCCGTTCATAAGCAAAAGAGAAGGTAATTCAAAGAGACTTAAACCGCTATCAGGACAGCTACAAGTGAAATGGAAATGAAAGGCGGTGGACAGAGAAAACAAGGAGCTCATTTCAACAGGAAACCAGCAGAAAGTCATACTCAATTTTGTTTTGTATTAGTCATACCTTCTTCACGGTTTCTCGCTGAAAGGATAGAAAATGGAGTCAAAAATGGTTCCAAACCCGTTTGTTTTATAGAAACACTTTGAAAAGTTTTGCGGCCGGGTCTTAGCATTAGATTAGTTGGGATATGAGACTGCCTTTAAAACAGCCTTTCATCCGCTACCATTATTTTAAACACTAAACATTAAAATGGGAGCTTTAAAGTCATTTAAAACATTCATTTCCGCATAGCTTTCAATTGAAACAGCGTCTTGCGGTCCTGATTTAGTAAAATATGATTCCCACCGCACAAGACGAAAGGCGCAGTATATTAAAATCTGTCCGGAAGGGCAAGTTTTCTAGCCTATTCTGGATAAGAGTGCAAATGAGTCTGTCATCACAAATATTACACCTGATCTATAAAACAATTCATGAATTTTTCGAAGCCCCTGGGCATTCAGGTTCATGCCTACCCTGTTCGTGTAAATGCAAATCAGTATTACACAGGTGTTATGTGTGTTTTAAAAGATGGAAATAGTTCCTTTGTCAGTTTAATAACGAGATTTTTTTTCAACCTTCCAATTCAAACGGTCGGGGCTTATAAGTCGAACCGCAAAATCATCCCTGTTTTAGTACCTCTGAGTCTGATAGCGTTGGACACTCTGTGTTTTTGCTCTCTGCAAACAAGGCCCTGAAGAGAGAGAGATAAAGAGAGAGAGTGAGAGAGATATGCACACACACACACACACACACACACACATTCAAATATATGACCCCAGTGTAAATGAGGAACAGCTGCACCATTGTAATTAAACATGGGCAAAGAAAACTACACAAACAAATGAACCTCACAGCCGTAGGTCCTGAGGCACATTAAGGGGAGAGAGAGAGAGAGAGAGAGAGAGAGTCACAAAGCTTCCTACAGGTGGTTAAAACACAAAATTGCTTCTTGGAAGACAAATGAAGCACCCTTTAAATTTGTCAGATAGGAAGTTAATGCTTTTAGTGTTGTTAACGGAGATCAGGCAACCACACTCACATTTGACACGTTTCACTGGCTGGAAACTCATGGTGCTCAGCTGTAGTGAGATTAAGCCAAATATTATTTTAAAGCATCATCATACTAATATGATATTTTAACGAACATTATACAAGAAAAAAAGCAAACAAGGCATTTGCACTGCGTTGTTCGTAGTTTACTAGAGTAATTTATTAAACATAAATGAGATTAAAGAGATAGGCTTCCAAAAAGAATATGTTTTTAATTATTTTCTCATACACATACTTCCAGTGGAAATTTTCCAGTTTATAGTGACCACATCTGTCAAGTTCCCAAAAGCGGAAAAAAAAAAAACCCCATCATAAAAGCACCATAAAAGTAATTTTTTTACTTTTTGATATATGTTTGATATATGTCTTTTAAACCCATATACAATAAATGTATGTAAGAAACAGACCAGAATCAAAGTTAGCACGTATCACATGGACTAGTTTTATGAAAATCGATTTTTTTGGTGTTTGACTGAAAAAATATCACAAGCGGGAAAACAATGACAGGATTTTCCTTTTTTGCTGAATAAAACATTAACTAAGTAAAAAAGTATCTATTGTACTTGACAGATGAAAGTGCTCTCATGAAATTACTTTTGCCTTCATTATGGTTGTTATTGTAATGCAGCAAGTATGAATATCACATCATCAAGGTATTTTTAGTCGTTGTACCCTCATTAAGTCCATGTGTAGCATCACTCTATTTGATTAATATCATTACACGTCATGTTTTCCTAAGGAAACTTCAAAGTAAATTTGCAGCTCAGGTTCTCCCGCAATCAATACGGTAATATGATAGAGATATTTTTGTCCTCTTAGCAAATTTGCTGGCGACTACAGCTGGAGAGATAACTTCCAAGGCACCAGAAGAGAAGAATGAGACATAAAAGCAGGTTTTGTTCTCAGGTTTAGTCCTTAATCAATAGTTTTATGTAAAAAGTAAAACTACAATAGTGACAAGCGGCAGACTAATAGCGACGCAGGAGCTGGGCACATCTGAGGATGCCATGGAGACCCATGTGATGCTGATCAGGCTGAAACTCATTAGCCAGGGCCAGATTTGTGCGAATGTCCAGGATGCCGAAATCTTGCACCGAACAGATCTGGCGGATGCTTGTCATGGCAACAGCATGTATCAATAAAGCAATCTTTATTTCCTGACAGCGAACGAGACCTGCATTCTAATGGAGGGGCTGTTATTGCGTTACGCTGCAGTCCAACTAGCTTTAGCTAACCCATACATTTGGCTGTTAATGTATCAAAGCAGACAAGCGATGATTGACACGTAATGGGATGTTTGTGCCCGGTAGTGTCTGAGCTTGTTTTTCCGTGTATGTTTTTAGCAGCGGCTCATTGGTCAGGCCGCATTAATTCCTATGTGTTTTCCTAGCAGGAGAGGTAATGAACAGGAAGTGATTGTGGTCATGCGTCCAGATAAGAGAGCTTGTGTCCCAGCATCCCTGATGCTTATCACCCACCACACCAGGGCGGCAGCTGCGGAGGAAGTACATAGCGCCATAGCAACAGCCCAAGAGAGGAGAATTCACTCTGAAGCTCACAAAAAATGTCTCAGGTTCAGCTCTGCACAAAACAGGGCTGTGAAATCACTCATTTCAAAACATTTTCACTCATAGTTGCTTTGTAAAATGGGTATTTCTAAATTTTAATTCTGAATTCAGGGTCAAAGCTTGTTGTAAGATGACTTACAGATTATATGTGGAAAGTTTTAATCGTGAAATATATATTTTTTGGCAGAATATTTGTTTATGATTAGCGTTAGCATAAAATCGTCTCTTATAATTGAGTCATTTATTGATGTTGCCTTTGAAAACACTGGAGAAAATAAATTAGTGATACATAATATACCAAAATTAAGATAAGCTAATTGATTATAATTTTAATAACAGTAGATAGCAACATTTGGTGTGTTTTTTTAATAGAACAGCACCCAAAATGGTATTTACATATTTAGTTAACTCAATATATTATGCATCACTGAAATAGTGCTAGGAATTACAATAATAATTACAATATTGATTCATATTTATTATATTATATAAATAGAAATGAATGCTATTGATGCCAATTATAATTTATTTGAATAAATTAAAAAATACTATCTATAATTATTATTTATTATTACTATTATAACAATAATATTTTATATATTAATTTCATTTGGATTTATTAGTCAATATCTACCTGTCAGCCATGGTAAAATCACTGTAACAGACTTACTTTTGTGGTTTATTGCTTTATTGACACACACACAAACAGAATACAATAGTGCAGTGGTAGGAATTCAAAGCCTGAGTTGCAGACTGAATGGAACAAATGTGTAGGGGATGCTTGGGATTTTTCTCCTATGTATGTCCAGCGCTGATAGCATTCCCGTCCTCTGGTGTGGTGTCGCTGTAATAGCCCGGGCAGCACTGGCGATGTGAAGCTCTGCTGTGCTGTTGGCTGAAGCTGAGCTGAGGATGAGAACACAGTGGCCCATTGTGCTGCGTTCAGATACAGAGTCTGATGTGTGAGTTCGGTCGGCTCCTGCTGGGAGCTTTTGTCAAGCGGAGTAGCCCGCTCAAGGGTGTCGCCTTTTCCCCCTAAATACGGTATGTTTCTGGGGGAGATTCGGGGAGGGGCCTGTCGTATAGAACATGGCCCTTTTGATTTGCTATCAGTGCCCACAACGTCGCCCCTCTGTCAACATGGTGTCAGGTTAAATGATGGATTAGCGGATTGATTTTCCCGGATATTCCACTTAATTGTCTTTGGTGTTTTGCAAATTAGCAGGAAAATGACTGAACACGACTCTCTTTGTGGCTTTCCGTGTTTTAACCAGATGGCAAGAGCTCTGCTATTGATTACAACTGTAAGGTGGACTTAAATTAATGTAAACAACAGAGTTCATTAAATTTTCATTTACCAGCTCTTGCAGTTGATAAAAATAGCTGGTTAATTGTGCCCAAACGCACCTTCTCCATGTCAATCAGGTGTGACGAGGGCACTTCCTAATTTAAAAGAAGGCGGATTCATATTTTAATAAGCCACCGTGCATGGCATTCAGCCATGAGGTAAGAAAAAAAGACCCAACATTAATCGCGTTGGAGGTTAAATTCAATTTCACGTAATGGGACTTGGCACAGTTTTTTTTTCCCCGCACAATAGCTGAAATTGCAGCCCTTTCAGCTGGCTGCTGGCAGCCGTCCACCCAGGTCATCCTGGCTCCTGCTTCTTGTTGTCTCTTTTTTTCCCCACTCTGTATAAAGATACAGGCAGAAAAATGTTAATCCTTTCTGTGTGTCGCACCTGTTGACATTTTTGGGGTCTATCGGTTTTGCGATTAGCGTGATTTAGTGTAGCTTACCTCTCTGCAACAAGGACGGCTGGAGAGTTCTGGGGGGGCTTGTGTCCATTTTCCTGATGCACCAGGACGAATTCTCAGAGTCTGTTGAGAGTGATTAGATTTCTCAAGGGTCCTTGTCTCAGAAACACTACCCTACATAAATTACTCATGCTCTTCTCTCATGGACTCAGGGACCGGCTGCCAGCGCTGGAACACATCAGCCATTTGCCTGTTCAAATGTTGATGTGGTGAATTTAACAATACATTTTTTTTAAAATATGACACATTTTACGATAGTACTGATAATACAATATACTCTTTATATGTAGTGGCCACAAATAAGATTTAGACTCTTCAGTCACAATTAAAAATGTGTAAATATGTATTTGTGTATATAATATTTTATTGGATGCATTAATTTGATGAAAAGTAAACACTGTAAATGTTACAAAAGATTTCTATTTAAAAAAGCGGTTCTTTTAAAAGAGAATCGTAAAGTATTAAAGATTCCACAAAATGCTTATTGAGCTTTTGAAGGATCATGTGACACTGATTTGAAATTGCAATGTTATTTCAAAATGTTATATATTATTGTTGTATTTTAATTCCAAACATTTAAGTGGTAGTGTAAAATATTTAGACAGTTAAACATGTATTGCAAGTAGGGATGTTCATTTTGGTTATTTCTCGTAACCGACAACTGACGCTTGTTCACCGATTATTAACCATTAACTGACAGCATTATTTTAAATTAGAATTGAATTCAATTAGTAAGGATAAGCGCCTGTGACCTGTTAAAATAGTAATATTTGTTTTCTGCTGATTCATTGTGCATGTGCAAAAACAAGCAAACAACAGAAGACGAAGATTCACATGATCATATCTATTTCATATCATACGCCTGCAGCACTTTTGCGACCAGAGAAAAACATTATAAAGGATAAATAGGCCTATATGAGAAACATATAGCTATTTTACCTAAATAATAAATCAAGGAAACGAAAGAAAGAAAGTTAGTTCTGTATGAATGTGCAATGGGAATAAAACCCGTATTTCTTACCAGTAACCATAGCAACAGTGACCCAATTAATATCAAAGATGGCAACGTCCATAAAACTAAAAGTCTTATCACTTTCTGACATGACAGGAGTCCAATCGAGGCACAGGTTCTTTCATCAAATCTTCATTAACCAACAGCAGCTTATAAATTTGGGCATTTTAATCGCACACAGAACACAAAACGCGAGCGGCTCTGGAAGAAAACTGACGAGATCTAATAAAACTTTTAGATGACACGCAGCTAATTTCTTCAGTGGTTAAAATGAACATTACTAATTGCAAGTATTTGCATTATTAACAAAATATCACAACAAGCACACAGTGAACATAAGTGTGACTTAAATATCCCTTTATATATATATATGTATATTCTCAATATAATGATGAGGAAGTTGCACTACAACACTGCGAATGTGTTGTGTAACGCTTTGTTCTGGTGACAATGGTCTCATGTGGTTGTTTGTAAGGGGTCACCATGTCATGCGGAAGGTTTCATCTCTTCAACTAGCTGTTCTGTGGTTGAAGTGCATTGTGGGACATTGGTGTAGACATATGTCGGACTGCATCCCAGACACCAAAAGTAGCACACAGATTCACACACACACACACACACACACACCACTCCTGTAGAGATAAAAATAACGTGACCTACCTTTCAGCTGCAAACATCCTCAAGTGAGCAGATACACTTAAACACTCTCCCACACGAGTTAAACACCGTTGACCCCGCACAGCTGCACCAAAATCTGCACCATTTATCAAAATACAGAAATGAAACAGACACCGAAGACAAACAAGCAGAATAAATGTTGTCTTTGGGCTTTCGGAGCTGGAAAACACTTGTTCAAACAGCCTTATCAAACCAAATTTTCCCCTCAACCAATCGTAAAATAAAGCAATTAAGTGGTCATGTCACCATCTATTGGTCTCCAGTGAAATATGCCTTCATTTACCTCCATCGGGATTCCTGAGGCAGTAAATTATGATACACTGTAATTTTGTCTCACTCTGAAAGGATATTTAACAAGCCACTGGCTGCTCACTCTGAAACTTAATCATTTTTATCCCCGTCCCCCGTCTTTTTTCAGGTCAGCTCTGTTTTAGATGAGATTCAGTCAGTGTTGAAGCATATCTAAGGACTCGGTTAGGGGAAACAGACATTAAAGTTTGCTAATGGTTTAATTTAAGCTAATTGCGTCGACACCAGTGACCAAAAACCACGAGCCGCAGGAACTGATAAAGCACTTCACGCCAACAATACGGCCAGGAGGAAAGGAGAAAAGCAATATGTCATCATTCATGAATCATTAAACCAATAAAGTCAAAATGTTTCCCTGAAGCTCGGCTGCCTCTTTACAGACCGGACTGCGTCGGGCGAGCTGCGTCATCGCGTTATTCCCCCTAACACAAATTGCCATTCTTCGCATATCTAAGTCGGCCCATTGTGAAGATAATTGTAACATAGGAGGCTGGTTTAGTTCTCAGCGTGGGGCTTTCACCAATCAACTGATAGAAATGAATACGTGCATTACGTCGCAATGTATTCGGAAATAAATCGGCACGACGGCTTGGAGGCACAGCGCAGGGGGAAAAGCCCAACACGGTTTCTCGGCTCGACATGAAATCGTACCAATTCAATAAGAGCCAGGCAGTGATTTATACTTCATCCTCATCTCTGGGCCTAATATCAGAGTGCCTCTATAGGTAGTCATGAAAGTCACTCTAGCTCACTGTAATAAATTACAGTGGTGGAACACGAATGAAGACGCTTTCAGTTCAGCTTCAGGCTCTCAGAAAATTGCCATTTTGAGGAGGGGGGGGGAGGAGGGGGGGTGGAAAAAGAAATCACTTTGTGCCGTAATGCAGTACAGACAAAGGTTATTCATCAGAGGAATGATTTGA
Source organism: Enteromius radiatus (assembly GCA_032357445.1). Classification (NCBI taxonomy): domain Eukaryota; kingdom Metazoa; phylum Chordata; class Actinopteri; order Cypriniformes; family Cyprinidae; genus Enteromius; species Enteromius radiatus. The sequence continues at coordinate 7,308,322 of JAUCMS010000044.1, read as the reverse complement.
AGTCAAAGATGACTGCCACTCTTGATATTGAATGCTAGAGAGCAAAGAGAGAAACACTCCCCCCTTCTCTCTCTCTCTCTCTCTCTCTCTCCCTTTGCCTCTATTTCTCTCCATGACGACCCTGACCCACTTTTGTGGCTGCTTATTATTCAGGCTACGGTTTATCCATGGAAAGAATGTGTGTAATTTGGTTTGACAACAAACCCCTGCGTGTTCCTCTCCAAGAAGCGGTTGCTATCGACAGCGGCCCGTATCGAGTAATTTTTTATTTCTTTATTTTAATATAAAAGAAATCATAATGTACTCATATCTAGGGAATAAGCTGTAATTTTCTGCACGGGAAGCATTCGAGTGCGTGCCTCGCTCAGAACTACTGCTTTTAGTAACAGCGTTTGACCTTTAGATTTCAGCTGAAATGAAACCACGAGGAAACCTCTCCTTTTTCGCCCATACGTCCTCCTCTCCGCTGCATGCCATTATGCTCACACTTTTCTTGCCCTCTGTGTTTTATAAACGTTGACATGTTTAGAAAGTGAAGTTTCACCGGTGACTAATTACACTGGGGAAACCAAAGGTGTACATTTGGATGTTGATACTATTCATCTCTCGAGCATCTGCTGATCAGAAATGAAACGGAGAGCATTTCTGGCACGTTTCCAGGACGGCATTAGCATCTTGCGAGAAGGCAGTGGAATATATTTTATTACCTGACATACTGCTGCTTTTAAGGGTCCACACATGTTGACATAGGGAGGTCGGCAGAAGGTCTGAAAGGCCAGATGTACCTTCAAGTTGATATGGAGCGCCTGATAACAAGATGACGGGATTAATTATTTCCCTCAATCTGCCAACAGTCTCTTAGGCAGTCATGTATATACAGACGGAGCAAAACGTATTTATATAATATATCATCTCATGAATGTTTTGAAAAGAGCAGTTTTTCTCTGCTCTGCCTGTTTTTAAAGCTTAGTTTTGTATTTAAAAAAAAAACACTTTCATGTATACCTGCATTGCAGTTTGTCCAAAATAAAAGAGAATTATTCATTTATTGCAATTATTGCATTTAGTTTGGCCAAAACAAAATAAAAGAATCTCAGTTTTACCTTTTATTCACTAATTTGATTGTAATTATTTATGTATCGCTTTTTTTATGAACATTTTAGATGTTCTAAATAAAGCACAGCCATGAAGCATTTCACGTTTAAGAAGTACATTAGCATTGAAAAATGCATTATATCCATTTCTTTCAGTTCAAGAGGTTTTATAATAGATATTTTAGGGGGCCCATATATTCCAGCGGCTCTGAGTCCAACATAAAAGGGGACGAAAATGAGCATGGTGCTGAGTAGTGAGTGCATTTAAACCACAGGGTGTGGAAAGAATACACACTCGCAGTTTGATTTTCCCATACTCTGACCTTCCATAAGAAACTGATGAGGAATGAAATTGGTTCCAGTCTCGCGAAAAAAAGCTCTGATTCACATCTGGACATCTGAGAGAGAGAGGAAGAGAGAGAAACACACACACACACACACACACTCAAAATGTCCTAGTCGGTGCAGCAAAAATGCTTCCTTACTTTCAGACAATGCAAAAACTGTCGTACTAACAATCAAGGCCTATTGCGCATTCCTGCCAAACAACTGCATTTAATGACTGAAAGCCCTAACGCACTAAAACATTTGTGACAAAAAACAAAAAAACAAAACACGATGCCATTCACATCTGCGTCACATGAAATGATGAGTACAGCACAGCAATAAAGTCTGAGCACAGGTGCAACGCCAGAAATAGGATTCGTTCTATTTGATTACAGTATGTATCACTGAGCAGGAGAGATGTCACTTCTAGACATATCATCCAGTGCCAGAGAAGCAAATGCATAAAGCCAATTTGACAAAGGGGTCAATATACAGCATCCAATAAAAAAGAAATCTACAAGATCTGCCAAGAGCTATAAACATCAAAATAATGGCCCCTCTGTTCAACAAATATATTCAATTGGCTCCTCTTTTCTTATTTGTTTCTTGGATCATTTTATATTTTTGCCATTTACAAAGTCGTAGAAGTCAAACCATGATGCATGGCGGTGAAAAGTATGCCGCATCTATGGTGAAACGTTATAGCTGCGTCTGTACAACAGGCAATCACGAGAGATGATGTGGGGCTCATTGATTGCATGCAAGTTGCGTGATTATGTTCAGTGCAAAGCGTTCCATTGCACTCGTATCTCATTACCTTTCTTCCTGAACGGCGGCCATTTTGATTGGGTCCATCTAGAGCAGAGAGAACGGTATTGAAACAAGAGAGTTCCACAGGAAATGCACGAGGATCTGTGTAGCTTCACCAAAAAAGGCCTCAAAACAGCCTTTGTTTGTAATCTGTTCTGTCACCAATATGTCTGCGGCATCATGTGTCTTTCCACGGCTCCCTTCCCCCCTTCTTATGATATCTGTTTATATTGGATCTGTACAATATGAATAATGTAGAGCAACCAATCTCATTACCATGCTCAGATATAGAATACAGATTATTGTATAACATTTGCATAAAATTATGGCTCTCGTTGAGGGAGAGGGAGCGTTTCTTTCACCGTTTGATTTATTGGGTTCATTTATGGTGAGAAAGATTAGCTTTGAGTTACATAAAATTGGCTCGAATGTGAAATTTATGATACTTAAGTTGGAATTCAACACCTTAAAATCAGATTTTAATAGCTGGAAATTTTAGACACATTTCAGTCAGAATGACTTTTCAGGAAGACCTTTATCATCATTAGTGCTTTCGGAATGAAGTCGTTCCATAATTCCACACATGCATGTACTTTGCACCTTATTTTGCATAATACGCTCATTTACAAATCTTCACCGAAGATGTATTTTGCTCATATAACAAATGCAACATTTCATAGCTTTTATTATATTATGCGCAATATATGGGAAACATACCGAACGCAATATTTTGCTGGGATCTGAAAGGCCTTCATTTGTGTCTGTTTTTAAAATTGTAGCCGTGCATAAATCAATAGCGTATCATGTTGATATTGCAGCCCATAATTCTAGTTTTGGAGAAACAGTGGCACACTGTCAAATATGGATGTTTGAGGAGTTTTCTTTGTGAATGCAGTACAATATAATTAGCTGGAGTGGCCAAGTGCTCCGCTCAAGGGCACAGACTGGTCCTAACATAAAACATAAGGGTTTAACATCATCCCAGCTTCACAGCTTGTTTTCATCCTAGAACCTTTCAGAAGTCCGTCCCGGCCCAGCTAAGTGGCAAACACTTAAGATTAGAGGAACAGAAGTTTCTCATATATTTTAATAGAGTTGTTCAGAGCTGGTTGGGGTTGGCAGGGTGCCCTGGTACCATCCTCTTGAATAGCTGGTACTCTTATATAACATTGTATGCCAGGAAAAGGAGTTTGTCAGGAGGAAGGGGTGGGGGGAGAGGGGGTTATATAGGTTTAGCCAGAACGTTTCCATTTTATCTGTGTACACAGTAGGATGATGAGGCCAGGCAGGGGGGCTCTGCAGAAATCCTGCTGACCTCTGGAGAGCTCAGAGAGCAATGCACTGATACGAGCTGCTCCCAGACTGCAGGTGCTGAAAGCTATTACTCTCTTGATTACGGATGGGAATCTCAGGATTTAACGATTCTGGTTCCGATTTCGCTTAATGATTCCGGTTTCTTAATACCATTGAGGAAGCACCAGATAATTGATCCTAATTACATTGTCATTTCGTTAACACAAAACCTGAAGTGTATTCTTACCTACACTTTGTCATATGAACAAACAGTGCATAAATGAGTCTCATTGGTACAAAACCGTGAGAAGTTTTTGATGAGTCATTTTGAGTTTGTGATTCATTTGAGCCATTTGAGATGTATTAACTATAATTAATTTGGGCCACTTTGACATGTAGTATTTTGCTTTATTATTATTCAATTCAACTCAGCTTTGGCATAATTTAGCATAATTTTTGTAGATTCAGTAACTGTGCAGTCTCAATTAGCTCCCTAGTTCAGTAATCATAGTACTCACTAGGAAGTCAACAATTTTAAGGACTGCCTTTACCATTTGGTGATTATATTGAAATATTGATTCATGAGCTATGGAGCTAATTGAGTACTTTAGTTCTGGTATTTTTAAGATTTACACCAGTTCTGAATGAGATTCCCAACCTTGCATTAATCCTGAAACAGCCCAAATTGACTCTTCGCAAAGAGTCTTACTGTTGCTATGCCAGACAACGCGCTAGCAAACAAGACAGAGCAGGTTACTTGAGGTATGAAACAAAGTCTCAGCTTTTAAATGTTGTCATTTTTAAAAAAAATAAAAAATAAATACCGTTTTGTGGGTCTTCAATGTGTGGTGACAAGTCACTGTAGTGCGGCACATGTCATGAACCAATCAACCTTTACTAGTTATAGCACAAAATAAACATGAATGAACATCAGAAAGTCTCTTGTTTCAACTGCAGAAAGATGTTATAGTGACACAGTTTTTCAAGTTTAAATCCACCACCGTTAATCTAATATCCAGTTTTGTTTGACAAAAAAATGGCAGATGATTGGTTAAACAAACTCCCATTCCTAACTATGTTGCATTTTGGAAAATTGGAGGTTATTGTATGTGTCCGTACAATCTGCTTACTCCACATATTTAAGAGTGGTTTAGGAACGGACCTTCATAATTCATAATGATTGCATGTTTTTGCACCATTCACATCTTATTAATTTGTGAGGAATCGACACCTTTTCCCATTGCGATCGGGTTGGCCTAATTCACACACGTTAATTGATTGGAGAAGATTTTGAAGCTAGTGTCGGATCAGAATCAGACGGAGCTCTCTTAAACACCTCGTTCTGATCGACCGTCGACGCCGAGACCCTCCAGTGACACTAATTAGAATAAATTAACAGAAAACCCCTTGTAAGATAAATACGGGCATTAGCGAATGAACACATCCCTGGCCACAGTTCAGTCCCCGCACACACACTTTGGCCCGTAGGCCTCGTCGTTCTGAACCAGGGGAGTCATTTAAGGATGAACAGTTTAATTACAGAGCTAATAAGTGTTGCCACAGACTTTCTAATATTATTCTGGGAGAACACTAGCATGTCATTACCCTCCTCCCCCTGAGGAACACTTCCTATTAATCATAATGAGGAATTTGTTAGCATGTGGTCATGTCAGTTGGGATCAATTTCTTTTACCTAAGCTTCCTATGAAGCTGCCAGACGCTCGAGGCGGAGTGTGGAAGGGATCGATTTACAGTCCCGCAGCCATTAGGGCCTGTTTTGTTTTTGTTATTTGAGAGCTCATTTGCATCAGCACGGCAGCTGCCGAATGCGCATTGTAGTCGTTTGTTGACCTGCTTGCACAGATACTTTCTTGCTTTTCACACTAAAACGGTTGTTTATTTTAGGATGTAGCTGATGCCTGCGGCCTTGTAGTTAGATGATGGACTCTTGTGGTGTTATTTGCTAATAATGTAATAATTTGTGTAAGTAGTATGCAGTCGAGCTGTCAGATTTTAGAAAAGCAATCTGCACTGGCTGTGGTTTTATTGGTCATGTAATGGCACCTCAGGCTCTGCAAGAAAAGCTACAGTGACACAAAATGGCTCCCAGCTTGCCACAAGATTGAGAAACCCTAGTGCACACGAATCAAGGAAAACCTCAGTCACAATCGGCCCGTACAGTTTGTGAAATGGAGTTCGCACTTTTGCAGAGGGTTTGCTCCGAAAGCGCGTTCGGCGTGTAGGTGAGGGAGGGTGTCGGCCAACTGTTGCTGGATGGATTTGGTGTCAGTTTGATGGGTTTAGCTCTGAGGTTTCACTTTTTCAGCAAAGGCCGCCTCACACTTTCCACTGGCACATTCATATGCAAATAGTGTCTGATAGAGGGTAAGAGCTAAGCAGATAGAAAAGCGCACGGACACTGAGAGAGACATGTGAAAGGTCACCACAGTGAGAAACTACAGAGAATCTTTATAAAAATGGATATGGTGTGAACGGCTGTGTCTCGAGCCTTGTGTTATAAATAACCGGCTGCCATGTGAGTGGGAGACAGTGGTGTTGAAATACAGAATGAATTTTTATTAATCAACATAACCAGGAGTAGTAACAGACACTAACAGTTTTGCGGTGCTGTATTTAGTGTCAAAGCTTATGGTTTTCTTGTTTCAATGCTGTGAGGTGTTGCTTCTGTTCTAAAACCTAGTGAGCTCCCTACTTAGGCAGCATTTCAAGATGTCAGTGGAATGCTATAGTGACTGTATATACATAACTGTATTTTTACTATATGTTTTGCTTATTAGAGTAATGAGAACAGGGACATACTGAAATCTTAAAAACTGCTGTCCCATAAATGTTATTTTTTTATGCTCAAAAAGCATATTTGAGGTTGTTCCTGCCAGTATGCATATGCAGTACAAAGGACAAGTCTCAGGACAGTGACTCTTTCTATGAGATTTTAACTGGCATTTGGCTCTTTAATTTAGAAGGCGGGACTTTAAACCAATAATTGCAGCATAGCTGAAAAATGATATGCTTTTTAAACATTTTTAAACATATTCTCCTTGTTACGACTAGGTTGTAGTGGTGTTTCAGAAAACAGCACATTTCATAGTTTAAGAATAGCCACATCTTAGATCAGCTTGATCACATTAATCACAATCAATAAGCTAGCATGAAATTAACTGTCATCCGTGTGCAAAAACCAATCAGATCGGCCCATCAACTCGCACACTTAAAAGGTCGCAATGTGATAGGCTTTCATTAGGATTATTGCCATTTCATTTCCATAGAATTATCTCGAGCAGGCATAATGAAATGAGATGTGCTGCTCGGATGAACAGAAATACAAACATTCAGCCAGTGACAGGCGTCAGCCACGAGTTTCCTCTCTCACTTGCTCTCTTCTTCCTCGCGACACCCTCTCTCATTCTTTCGTAACACTCAAATAAGTGTCATTGATGTGTGTAAATGACAACCCTGTCAAGGACTGATTGCGGAGAAAGCCATTCTCTCACTGCCAACTTATAACATATCTGATTTCTACTTTTGATATTAATCAGTCATTTTTCATGGGTTTTTAGGGAAGCCGAGCAGATGTAAATTGGCGGGTATTTGTCAGGCAGGCATGTCAGCAGAATCTGTGTGTGTGTGTTGCTGAGTGGACTGTAGCAGGCAGCCTGTACAGGCTGCTGTAATTTCCCAGGTGTGCTGCACAGCTGGGTCACAGGCTCATTCTCCTTCATCACACAGTTAACCTGCACTGACTCAGCTGAAGCTGTTTTGAGCATCTTCAGCAGGTGAATGCACAAGCTCCCGGTTTACTGTAAAAGACACACTCGTTCTAGTCTGATTCATTTCTGTTTGTCATGTAAGTCGAGTAGATGGATTAACATTTCTTGTTTCGTAAATGTTTTATTAAAACTTTGAAGTCAACATGAAATACCACATGCAACCCATTTTACTAAGAATTCATTTACATGCAGGTTATATGCCAGAATAGAGCCTGAAAAGGAGTTTTGATTTTCTTTTATTGCTGGAAGGAAAAAAAAGCAAGTTATTTTAGAAGTAGGGAACAATATGTAAATGTAATTAAACATATATTCACATTGTATATTGTTATATTGATATTTATTAAGTTTACTACATACAGTAAGTTTTAAACAAATGTTATATTTAAAAAAAATAAAAATAAAATCATTACCACATTTTCTTCAGTTTGGAACAATAAATCATGCACATTAAGACCAGGAAGATGAATAAAAACCAACAAATATTGTCCATTTTTATTCCATTTTGACTGTAAAGGTGAAACATGTAGGTATTCTCTGTGCCAACGGCAGCATCAGAATTGCAAAAATAACGATTGTGTTTAGTGCTGCTAGTGGTATAGAAAATGACTCACTTCTTTTTACCCTGATTGTGGTTAGCAAGTGATAAAATCTTTCGACTTTATGCATCATACAACTACTTGAAAATCTGGAATGTGAGGCTGCAAAAGATCTGAATATTGAGAAAATTGCCTTTAACGTTGTCCAAATGCAAAAGCATATTAATCATCACAAATTAAGGGATTATTATATAATATACATATCTGCATGGAGCATGATTTTGGCATAATAGAACAATTAATCATTTTGAACTATATAATGTATTGATGGCTGTTTCATTCAAATAAACCTGTGCTACTTATGACTGCTTTTGTGGTTCAGGGTCACATAGTAGTATTTTAAAGCAATAAAATATAACATTTAGAGGTAAATAAGGTACATAGATTTAGCTTTTGTAGCTTAATGTACCGGCCCAGTTAGAGTTTTGTACCTTTAAAAGTAAAAAAAAAAAAAGTGTATGTAATTGTTAGCCAATATTGTGAGCACAGTGTGTAAATTTCATTCTGATATAAATGGTCTGTTGATGGTAAAATAAGTCAAAATAACAGGTTTTTGTTCCTATATGGGGTGAAACACCTGGGTCTGTCCTCAGCCTCAGGTCTATCCTTGTGTGGGCTCGTCAAACTCACACGACTCCCTCTGTTTTATTCCACTGCGCACATGAAAGCGTTCATTCATCCCCCTCAACCAGCAACTTTAATTACCACTGTACTAATTACATCAAATCACTGACATCTCCATCTGATACGGCAGGGACTTCAAAGACTAATTGTCTCTGAGCCCTGCGTTTTGGGAAGAAAGCAATGCACAGAAATACCAGCCGCATGCTCTGCGCCTCTCTCTCATTCTGAGGCTCGTATTGTGTGTCAAGTGAACATTTCTGACTGTTTATTTACTGGTTTTTCTCCTCTCTCTATCTGTTTGCAGTACGACAGTGAAAACATGTTCATGAGTATGCCAGAGCCCAGCCAGGACTTTGTGCCAGGGAACCAGGTGGGTTAATTACTGCTCACTCCTTTTGTTTTAAGTCGTAATTAAACAAATTTAAGCCGGCGCATCGCAAATTAGAGCCGCTATCAGTCGCCACCATAATCAGGGGCTATTATAACATGTAAACAAAGCATTTAAAGCTTTGTCTCAGCTTAATGAAATGAAGCTTTAATGCATATTGTCGCAGGCTTTCATTTCCTCCATTTACACTTTCATTAAAAACTACACACAGTACGAACTGCAAACAAGGCCACGGGTCTATAAAAGGCAGACTGCAGCATTTCTGAGCAATGCTCCTTTAGTTACGGCCGTTACTCAAAGAGGGAAGTTTATTTCAGGATACTTGTGCTTGTTTCGAACAACCAAGATAAAAGGCTGTTTCATCAGTGACTCAAGCTGGATAGCTCAGCGCATCTTGCTATAAAAAGCATAGCTTGATAAAATTTTGAAACTAAAGCATGCAGTTCGGTTCATTAAGGTCAAGGGTGAACATGCCTGCTTGAGGAGAACGGGTTGTCTTAGGAGACCTTTTACACGTTTGGCTAATGAATTAAGGCTACAGGTTAATTAGTGGCCCTCAGGACACCTGCCACATTCTGCCGTATGGAAATGAATGTGACAGGCGGCCCGATGCTCCGTCGACATGTGTGAAATTGTAACTAGGATTTTTTTCCCTGCAGTATTTCTCCCTGCTAGTTTTATCAGCCTGCAGCAGGCTATATGTAATGTTGCTACTCTATTAAAACATTTCCTTCCTGCTTTTGTCATGAGCTGTTTGGGTTTGGCCTGTTTTTATAGACGCATTGATCTGAACTATGCACTAGCATTCCATGAAATTTAAGCGAGCTACATTTTGACATTTCAAACTTCGAACGCTGCACACAATGGGATGCTGAAATATTACTCAAGGTTAAAAACAACTTTTCTGCAGAGCGCCTTGATGCAGTAAACACAATGAAAGCACCGAATTCAATCTGTTTGTGGATCACAGAGTTTGGCCTTTAATGTAAGACATGTAGAGTGTAATGTGCAATAGCTCCCGCTCTAAAACAACCCCCTCCCCTCCTCGTCTCGTGTTTTTCTTATGGCAAGTTAAAAAAAGTGTTATGAATAATTATTCCATTTGCAAAAGTAAATTTAATAATGAAACAAGAAAAAACTGTCCATATGGTTTGGCAGCCTGCTCAAAACATCTCCTGTCTTTTGGTTTGTCATAAGTAACGTTTAACAGGTCTCTGTTCTGCTGAAAAGTGTGAAGGTGCAATTCACACCTTTCTCACGCATGTCGAAAATTGTATATTTAAACTTAATCATAAATACATTCGCTTGTGGTTTCACAAAGTTGTAGCTCTTTGTGCCCTGACAGAACAATCTTTACTTTTTTTTTTTTGAGAAAAACCATGTCAATTCACTAATGAGGTCAATTAGTCAAACTACACATAATATAATATTAAATAATTCCTCATTTGTAAGTTGCTTTAGACAAAGGCAACTGCTAAATGACTAAATGTAAATATAATATAATATAAAAAAAAAGATTTTTTTTTTTATAATAATGTAACATTATTATTAGGCCAAATAGAATAGTCATTTCAAACGAATCAAATCTAATCTAATCTGATAATATTATATATAAATAATATAAGCAACAATGTTATTGTTATTATTATTAAAAAAAATTTAACATTACAACTAGCCAATCAGAGTATTTACTAATTTAAAAAAAACTTTTAAAAAGTATTTACAGCATCTGCTAAGTGACTAAATTTAAATATAAACAACAATAAATTAATAAAATAAAAAATATGTAACAGTATTATTAGATTTATAACTGGCCAATCAAAATATAACATATATAATATAAAATAATAATAAAATAAAGAAGCTATTCATTCTACCCTAATCTAGTCTAATATGTCAGTGCACAATCAATTATTGACCATACAGCTGACTGTAACTAAAGGCCATTCACTGATTAAATCCATATTCTTGTTTATGATGTCATGTTGAAGTTACATGATTCGCTCTGGGTTATGTGCTTAAAATACATATAAACACAGTACATATACATAATCTTATGCAAGCCCTAAAAGCTCTTCAACAAGCATTCACAGTGCATTGTGATATAGAGAATTAGTGAGAATTACAGTCTAACCTGTAGGCTATAGAGAGTAAGCCCAATGGTGTTATGGCTCTCAATAGCAAGAGGAAAAATAAATAAATGATATTTGACTCATGTATTATTCAGCGTGCGGTAGCAAATGCATTCAGGAGAATGTAAAGGAAAGTGCACTAAATGACAGGTCACTTGTTTGTTTCATAGAGTTTATACCTCTTTAAACAGGAAAAGCTGCACACGGTCCTATTGTGCCAGCCATTACACAGCCTGAAATTGATTTACAATGTGCATTGTCTGCATTGTGACTGCGTTTAAGGTGCTCGTGCTGCATGTTTGCTGCAGCTTTAATGTCGGTGGAGATGAAAGATGCATTGAGAATCTAAAGCAGCACAGAGCCAAAAAAAAAAAGGATTGAAGAGTGATGAAAGTTGAATGGAGTCTTGCATGTGCTATCGTTTCTTGTTACCCTGCTGTGTCGGTTGACCCCTTGGCCTTGCATCCCACTGTAGTTCCGCGTGCCTGCCAGTCCCAGCCAGACGCAGCACAGCAACAAACAGGCCGGCGGCCACTGGAAAAGAGACACCCCTACACACACGGATGGCCACCGCCTGACATGGGTAAATAACCCCACACCATCGCCGAGCAGACATCCATCAGTGCTGAATAACAGCAGCCTACATTGTTTGTTCTGTGTGTGCCTTTTTACATTTACACCATTTTTACATAAACACCCACCATTTGTCTAAATTGTTTATAAGAAATCAATAATAGGGATAGAAGCATCACAACATAATAATGTACAGAAGGTTTGCTGGCATACATTTAACAGTGTAAACTATTTTCTGTTTATATAGATTACTATATAAACATGTAAGAATAAAGAATGTAAACACAGAGCCTTAGTAAAAAAAATATATATAGATAGATTTAAAATAAAGTATAGTTAAAGTCTATTGAAATATTTTTGCAGGAGACTTACGTTTTCTTAATTTTAAGCTTAACATGTTTCAGTTTCACTGTTGATGAGGACTGTATGATCTTTGAATAATATCCGTCTTTAAATGCAAGATATTTAAAGTGTATTGAAAGTATACTTGGAAGTAAATATCAGTTTTTGACATTTAGGATGAATTAAAAAAACAGCATTACTGTAAATTTACATGCTAAATAAAAAGTTACTTGACTTTCAAAAATATTTTACAAGGATAATATTTAATAATGATAAAACATGGCATTTTAGCATATCAACATTTACACAACATGAATATGAAACAAACTAGCTTGGCAGCTAACTATAAGAAGAGAAGCCCCTTGTACATATATCCATTTATTTAAACCTTATCAGTAATCGCGGTCGCTAATTTAGAGAATGTTGTGTAGTAAACTCCTTTGCAGCAGTACTGACTACTTTAGCTGGATTTGTATTAATTCCAAGGTAATATGACAAAAGGGCACTTACATAAACAAATATTAAATGATGTACATTAAGTGAAAGAAAAACAGCTAACCAGCTAGTAAAAAGTGAAAAACACATCAAAGTCTGTGAAAAGGGTCCATTTTAGACGATGTCTGTCCCTGCATCCTGCACTCCATTGTTGTGTAGATCACACTTTTTTTTGCCACTGAGCTCCACATTGATTTCACATGTATGAATAGGATTGCTGTAATCTTAGAGCTGCTTTGAGTCTAGCACTACTTTTATGTTTCCCTTTGAATCTTAAAACTCTCTTTGTAGATATTACTTCCTCTTGCTTATGAGCTGCAGTCTCTATTTTCTGCTGTTTTGTGCTTCCTCGCATCTCTCTCTCTCTCTCTCTCTCTCTCTTTCCCTCTGTTGGGAACAGGTAATTACTTTTATTGGCAACAACAGTTGAATTCACCTTGACCTCAGTGTGTGGTACGTAGCCACAAAGCTTTCTCCCGCTTTTAAACACACATTAACCGAATTAGAGAGAAGTGTACCCCTGTGCCTATTTTAAACTTCACACTCAGGAAGCTAAAACTGAAGCTGCAAAAGCGTCCGTAGCCTCAGCGCTAAAGGCAAAACATGTACTGCAACAGTGTCTTTTAATCTGCTCTACAATACAAACCAAAGGAAACCTGGAGAGCGGTCAAGGCCAAGTGTTAAGATCATGGCTATTATATGAATGGTTAGAAAAGAACTTTTGATTTGATCTGATAGTTTTTTGGTTGATTTTAAAAATCTAAAAGCAGCCGTGGTCTGTGCTCCGACACGGTTTCTTTCATAAGTGATTGGTGAGATCAATGATGTTGAGTGTACCATTACAGATGTAATTTATGTGCAGAGATACTGAAACTAGAGGTGGCTCTAAAGATGGTTGCAGATGAAAGAGCAAAGCATCATGGACAGTGTTTTTTTTTACATTGGGAATTTGGGGGAACCGTAAGATTTTGTAATGAACGTGAATGGGCTGGTTTACTCTTACTAAATGGAGCCAATATGTGTGTAGTGTAGCAGACCAAAACTAGATTGGATTCAACATACCAAATACAATGGACAGACAAATAAACTATAAATAATAAAGTTTTCTTTTTTTAATGCAGTGAAACACCGTTCATTTTACTCTTCAAAGACATAAAAAAGAAAGTGTAAATATTAGGCTATAAATAAATAATACGTTTTATTAGTTGTGTTAACTTAAAGTGTCAGTGACAAAAATAAATTCATTAATTGATAATTTGGAAAAAAATTTCCAAAAAAAGATATAATTCATCGTGCTATAATGTTGTCACAAAACATGGGGTAAGTTGTCACAAAGGAATCTGCCATTGAAAGGTCATTAATTACTCACCCTCATGTCGTTCCAAACCCATAAGACCATCTTCGAAACACAAACCAAGATATTTTTGATGATATCAGGGAACCATCTGACCCTCCATAGATAGCAATACAACTGAAATGATCCCAGATCCAGAAACATAGCAAAAACACCGGTAAAACAGTCCATGTGACATCAGTGGATCAAATTCAGTTTGGCAACGCAATGAGAATACTTTTTTACACAAAAAGCAAAAGATCATATACTCAACCATTCGTCTTTTTTAAAGAATATTACGTACATATGCGTGCTTTCCCTTGGATGTAAACAAGGCCGATTACGTCGAATACGTTAAAGCTTGCGTATACAGTGCATCATGGGAGATGAGTAAATTATGTTATTACTGTTTTATTTCTGCAAAAAGGTATTCTCGTAGCATCACAAAACTGAAGTTGATCCACTGATGTTACATGGACCGTTTTACTGGTGTTTTTACAACGTTTCTGGATCTGGGATCATTTCAGTTGTATTGCTGTTTATGGAGGGTCAGATGGCTCTCTGATATCATCAAAAATATCTCGATTTCTTAATACCCTTTAAATAGCCAATTATAGGCTGTTCATCAAAGCAGAACCAGTAAAAAAGTTATGACAACATTTGAAACAGCAAAAATGTGGGTGGTAACATTGAAAAAAATGTGTCAAGTGTTTTATTTATGTATGTATTATGTGTGTATGCATGAAAAGGACAGTGTACATAAATAAAGATTCATGAATGTAGATGTACGTAAGTTGGCCTGAAGGTCAATTTTAATTGGTCGTCCCTTTGCCAGATGTAATTAGACACAGTACTAAAAGGAAATTATTCATAATATTAATAATAATTACAATTACTTAAATTATTTTAATTATGTGACTACTTGCCCTAACATATAATTTATGGAAAATACCCTTGGCCTGAGAACACTGAAAACATTTTCTATTAAATCTTGTCAATGCTTGACCGTGGTTTTATTGTGTTCGCATCTTTACTCTCCTTTTGGAGGACAGAATCTACAGAAATTATTTGAATATAAGGGAAATTTAACTGAGCTGTTGATGAGAGGGACTTTTTTATAAAGGAAACAGGCATGTGTTAAAATGACATTTAAAAACTGCCGCTAATCTCTTGGTTGAAATCTGCCTGACTTTTCGCTTTCAAAACATTCCCACTGACTGACAACACTTTTGAAAGCCTTGTAGCAGCTTGAAGCGACAAAATGTGACACCGTTATCCATCTGAGCATCTCTGGATGTGGAGATCCGTTCCTCTCTAAAAGACATAATAATAACAGCCTTCAAAAAAAATAAAAAGACTGAATCGATGAGATGTTTAAATACACAGAGCATTCATCAGCCAGCTCTGTCTGTCTGCGCACAGGTTCTCTTCTATCGTACCATCTCCTCTCATTCCCCCTTCTTCAAACCCAAACCATGTGTTTCTTGGCCATTAAATAAAAGCCACATTTATTAACCCAAAATGGCCGAGCGCTGAGCGCATGTCAGCCCACAAGCGCTCTGTATCAACGTTTATTTATTTTAATGCAGCAGCAAGATGAAGTAGCGTGTGCCAGCGATGCTAGATAAAGCCGACTACAGGCATACACTCACCGAACACTAAAAATATACACACTTCTCATATTTCTGGACTACGCTCAAAGACGCTACTTGTGAATGTGCCCACTTTGACCAACAGAGCAAGCAATGTTCACCCCAACAACTGCTGGTTTTTGTTTATACCCGATAAGACTGATGTTTAACATCACATTCGCTCGGCTGTAACTATCTGATCTGTGTCATAGAAGATGCAAAGCAGCATACAGGAAGAGTATATCCCATACTCTTAACTATAAGTGCAGCATAGATACAATGTGTTATTTGTTGGTGTCTTGCACAGAAACATATTTGCCCACCGTGATGGCTTGACATGTATATAGTCTGATGAGGGGGGTTGTCAGATTTCTGTGTGGGTTTATATAGAGGTGCTCATATCTATCCCCCTCCCCCCAGATGTTGCAGAGCTCTTGTGGGACCAGGAGAAAGCTGTGCATTTTAAACATGCATAAACTAACCTTGTGGTCTCCCCCGGGACTGAAGAGGCCCGTTCTTACATGTGTTTTTTTTACTGTATTTCAGATAAAAGATTTTTTTCTCTCTCTTGAGCCAAAACCCATGTACATATACATGTTTATAGTATTCTCCAACAGATCTTAAATGTTATTTTTTAGCATTGTTTTTCTCATAATATGCATTATTCAGATATTCATGAATTGCATATTCATGCATGCATGCGCCTTAAGCTGCTCAAAGGCATAGATGCAGCGTGCCGGACAGGGAGTGGTCGTTTGTGGCCCGCACCAGTACGCTTTGATGCCGTTTGGTTTATAAGATGCGCCGGCTCGGGTCAGATGAGGCTTCACACGCCCTCGTGTCCCCTCCATTCGCCAAAGTAAAAACCTACTTCAGAATCCTTGACCTTGATGCTAGCACAAGACAGACAAGCCCTTCTGCGTTTATCCAGAAGCTCTCAACAGTAATCGGCGGCTCAGCGGGTCCGAGGTTGTTTTGGGGTCCCGGCCAAAGAATGTTGCATTTAAATGATCACCGCCCCTGGGTCCCAGAGGAATTTATTACAGGCTGAATTGCTTTCGTTGCCTCTCTTACACAATCCCAGCCTAAATTGCAAATGAAAAGCCAGCTGGAAAAAAAAATAGGGCACCTTATTAAGTTTAACTACTGTAGCATTTAACCTGACATCTTCATTATTCAAAATTACGTTATGAAAAAGCCGCCTCATCTGTGGGTGCAGGTTACTGTTGTTTATGCTTCCTTTTGCTGTTCTTTGGCAATTTAATTGGTGGAAGGGCATGACAACATGTTGGAGCACTCCTTGTGCCGCATGGAGCTCTGGGTAATGATCCACAGCCAATCCTGGAGTGATCATTTAAACAGACTAGGTTTATTTGAGAGTCAATTTCTGCAAAGGCAAATACCTTAAAGTGTTGTCTAGAAAAAAAAGAAAAAACATTTGAAGAGTTGCACTGCTAATGCGTAAGAAAAGAAGAGACGACTCGTTTAACGCTCATTGACATTTTTGCCCCAATACTGAATATTGTCACACTCTATGGGGTAAATTGCAAATTTCCACCATCAATTATAGGCTTTCAGCTAAATTTGAACAGTGAAACAATTATGAAATACAAAAGAATGCTACAACTTAAAAAATTGCAGGATTAAAATGCATGACTTGCCCTAAATGTAGTTTATTATTAATAATAGTAATAATTAAAAATGGATTATTATTAAGAGAATTAATTAAGAAAAGGAATACATTTATTTCTCTATATGTATTTTATTTTCTTTATCGTCTGTCATGTTTAAAAATTGCTAGTTATTAAAAGATTGAAGAGGGTTCATATAAAACAGCTAGAGATCAAAACACATTTGATGTAAAACTTTAGAGTCACCGAGAGACGTTTTCCCCATGTGACAACTGACCTGAGTTTCACTCATCCATCTAAATTGTATTTCTATCAGAAAGCATCTCTTAAATTTGTTTTAACGCATTTTGTGGCATAATGATGGAGCGTATCTCTTATCTCGAAGTGCACGTTTTCTCATCCACCTCATATCTCAGCATGCGTGCACTTCTTTCATAATGACGAACTGATTTACGCCTGTCAAGACGGAAGGCTTATAAACAATCTACATCTCCATTGTGAGGCTGCAGTAATTTAATGCATAATTTCTGCTGGTGAGGCATATCTGCCACTCACTCACTACACTATGTTCAAAACACAAGAGCTCTCTTCGTATCTTTCCACACACTCTCTCCCTCTCTCATTTTTTCCTTATTGTCAGTGTAAACCACATCAGATACATGACTATTCTTTCAGTTTATTCCTCTCTCCCCCTCTGCTGTAAAGCTTTGATTGACTGCTGACTGTGAAGTCGCCCATAGACAATGATTCTATACAACCATCATGACCATCATCAGTAATTGATAGTAGATTTAAATGACTCTCCTGCTCATTTGCCATTCATCTCCCACCAGTCCCATTACCCTTGTGCTATTTGACAGGCAATCACCTCCCTGAGAGATTTGTTGTCCGGTCGAAATGATGTCACATGAAATGGGCAAAGACTTGTGCATTGTGGATCTCAAAACTTGTCTTTTTTTCCCCCTTTCCCCTTCTTTGCATGCAATGCGAATGAGAGTTGTTGGGAAACTATGTGTCATCCGAAGTCCTGATTTACACAGAAATTGTAGTTTTTCTTCAATGTTTCGTTTATTGTTAAACGAAAAGCTAGGCTTTTAGAGGAAATCCGTACACCTAAATTATGTTAAAATTACACATAGCGATTTGAAGGTAACTGGATTATGAATAGTAAACACTCAACTGAATGTACAGATATTGTGTGGGTAATTTCCCACAGCCCTGACTCAGTATATAAAAAGTTCATTTACTTACATTTCATATTACGTGATTCAGATCAGAGCTTTCTGACCCTGGAGGTTTTATTCAGTTTCATAAGATGATGCTAAATATTTCGATTACCAACGACATGACTCCAGTGTATATGTGTAATTTCAGAGGCTGGAATTGGAAAAAATGATCTGACTCACAGCACACATCCCTTCAGAAAATGTATTTATTCAGATTAGCTGGATCGTTTTTTGCCGTTTCTAGTTAAATAAGTAGATTGGATCAGATGACACCGTGTTTTGATATGTTTCGATCCACGGCTTCATCTAAAGTCGACGAAAACACACAGATGTAGGAAACGTTTGCAATGCTCTTAATTTTTGTGCATTTCACTTTTTTTTGTCGGAGCCACACACCACAGCACAGGGTTATTTATTTCCTGTGTTCTCTTTCTTGGCTGCCTGTTTACGCATCTCAGTGTCACAAAAAAAGGAAAGTGTAAAAAAAGAAAGAAAGACACATCACATATATAACCCGTTACAAAACGCAAAAATAATTGCACCTTAAAATGGCCAGCGGTTCCTGCTCTTAATTTCCACCTGAATATAATCATTTCCTTTTCTTCGACAAGACGTACATTACTCGCATGTATCAACAGCAATGTAAGCCCAGTGCAAACAGTCGTCTTGTTTTATGTGATTTATTTTTTTTAATTTGGCAGTAAAATCATTCCTCTAAGGGCCTTACTGTATGAATTATGCCAGCATATTTCCCGCAAACAAACGCAGACATCTGTGAGGCACAACACAATCAAATATGCAAATGAGCATGATACATTGGCTTTTAGAGGCAGAAGTAGGAAGCTCATTAAAACGATTATTGCAATCCTTAAAAGTAACAGTTGGACCGTTATTTGAGTTGAGTTTGAATTTGGAACCAATTTCATACCTAATTGCCTGTAGTTGGCTGTCTGACAGGTTCATTTAGTTTGCTGCAAATAAAAGCTATGTATTAGAGATAATAAAGCAGCAGAAAAGAGGAGCCCCTTTGAAGGTAAAAAAAAAAGAGAGGGATCGTTCGAGTCGACTTAGAGGCTGTGGAGCATTTGCGCTTAGCGCTCGCCATGACGTGCACAGATAATAAACTCTCAGCCTTCTGATAACTGTATATATTTTTCTACAGTATTTTACTCCAAGGGAGTGTTTAAAGAATAATTTATGATTTTGCTTGGATTTGTACAGCCTTTCATCTCCTTATCTGCTTTACATCTTTTTCATCACAGTCTAAACTGACAGGGGCTGAAGGAGGCAGAGCACAGGACGGCCTGTTTTAAAGCAGCCGAAGCAAACTTCACAGCCAAAGCACAAGTGACTGTTCAGCCTCATAAAAGCAGCCTTTTGTTATAGTTTAATGAGATTGATTGACCATTTGCATATAATTTGACTTCCTCAAAGGCTCAAATAGTAGGAATGAATCACTGTAATGCGCAGCGCACTTTGATGTACTTTATTCAGCATTTCATTTGCTGCGTACATAGTTGTGATTAGTCTTTTTCTGTTATTGATACAGCGTGAATCATCGCCGTTGCTTCGGTGGCAGAATATAGAACATCAAAGAATGTTGCTTTTCAACAAGATTTTTCTGTTCATGCTGTAACCCATTTCATTCTCTTATTTATAAGTATCAAATGGACAGTATGTCCTTGTACTAGCACTAGGTTCACCCCCCATTGTGCATTATTTCAGATGAACTGTTTGGAAAGCCTTTTTCATGCTGCCTTTGGAGACACTCTGACAAGAATGCTCATTGCATTTCACCATCTATTTACTCGCCTTTTTCATTTTAAAGTTAAAATGTGCTTTTCTTTCGAGGTGATACCATTTGTACAAGATTCCATTGTATTTACCTTTGAATAAATGATAAAAGATGAGAAAAATGCATCGTATTCATCATCACTAATGACTAGTCTGCCAGAAATGAATCATCTTTTGAAAAACGATGGTTTTGTCATGCTGCCACACTTATGTAATGTGTGTTGGGACGGGTCACGTAACCTCTCGGTCTCTGTTCTTCCCAGCAGTCCTACCCAGTGCCCAGTCTTGGGGACGAAGACTTCAATATTCCACCCATCACTCCCCCGACCCTCCCTGAACACATGCTGGCACACTTGCCCGAATCCGAGTCCGGAACGTACCATCACCTGTGCCCCCCTGTCTCCCAGAATGGACTGCACCCCTTTCACCTGCAAGGAATGGACCTGCCGGGCATGTCAGTCCCTAATATGTTGGGTCAAGATGGCGGCCTGCTCACTAACTCTCTCTCAGTGGTGAGTATTGGCGCTAAAGCTGATGATGTTTAAATTAAGTGTGAGATATAAAGTCACGATAATGAAAAACAAAGTTGTGAGAGTTAAAAATCATATTGTGGCATATAGTCGCATTATGAGTTATAATGTGATACTGTAAGATATAAAGCAGCAATGTAGATAACATAGATGCAGTTGAGAGATATGAAGTCGCATTTTGAGATAAAGCACATTGTAATTCATAAAGATACAATTCGTGAAAGAGTCACATCGAAAGAGGAAAAAATGCTGAAGAGTAAATGTGCTTCCATGTAATCTAGTATGGAAAAATACCACAGTTTCTTTCTATGTGTAGGAAACTTCACCGTAAGATGCACAACGCTCTCCTTTGAGATGTCACTAATGCATTTCGCATGACAGAATTACGCAACACCAAAGTCGTTTCAGTGCCCAAACAATGATTTAATTGACACAAATGAAACACCTCAACAGAGATTATAAGAGGTTGGAGCGGCATATAGAATGATTGAGATAGCACCCAGCAAATGAGAGCTAATGTGATTTAACGCACAGTGAAACAATGCCAAATTCCCTATTGGCTTAAGTTAATTAAATATAATTTAGCATCAAGGCACTCCTCCTAATGCATTCTGCTTGCCATGTAGCTGTACTAGATAGCTGTACAGTGCATTTAGAAATTGTTGATACATTTTAAAAACTCTTGAAACTTAGAAAATAACGTTAATAAGAAGAATAAAGTTAGGTAAAACTGAAAAAAAATCCTGAATGTTTCAAAAAAATAAAGAAAATAAATGTAAATAAATTTTTATAAATGTAAAAAGTAACATGTATAGTACATATACACATACATATTTGTACTAGTATATATATATATTAGATTTTGTATTTTACATAAATTGATATATTACACATCAAAATTATTTTATTTTGCTTGCTAACTTTTTAACTTCATAATTTAATTTGTTATTTTATCTTCCTCTTGTTTTTATAAAATGTCGATATTGATCACGAATATCTACAAATTGCTGCTACTTCTGGAGAAATGAAACCCAAACCTTGAATTTTTGGTCAGGTGCAAGAAACCTCATAATGTGATTATGACACATATGAAGTGCTGGTGAACTGTGACTAACTGTGGTTGAAGATGAATGCGAGATGTGCAGCTAATCTGACGCTTGAGTCAAACTGAAACTTCTCCTCTTCATCTCTCACCTATTGTTTTCCACATGCTCCATGTTTGGGGACAAACCTAAATATTGAGCGTTATTTTTGTGTGTGATAAACCCTGTTATAATAATAACCTATTTTTTGTCTTGACAAGCACAGATGATTTATCTTATTATCGGAAATGAGCATACCAAGGCGAAAACGACGACAGTCATAATGTACGAACAATAAATGCACCTTCGCAGTGCCTCTCTTAAACTTCCATCAAAAAGATTTTTAAAGAATAACATACACATGGGTGGCTTAAAAAAAACAAAAAAAACAACAACACACAGAGTGACATGCACACTGAAAGATATTGAGATTCACAAAGGCATTTGTTCTTTTCACCTTAATGTTCTCAGTGCTTGGAGAACATCCATTTAGAGCGGCTATGAATTATGGTTGCCAGGCAACGGGACAGAGAGCTTGTAGCTGCATTGGAGAATGAAAGAGCTAGCTGATGGAATTAATTTTCTCTCGGCATTAGCCTGTTGGAGCTGCCTTCTCTGGTGGAACAGAGAGTGCATTTATGTGCCTCTTACATTTTGCATTCATTTTATAGGTCTCAGAGCTTGCATTGTTTAGCCAGCAGAGATAGTTGAGTGAAATGTGCGTCACCTTAAAAAGTATTAGATTAAAAGGAAAATTATCTCATAAAGGTTTCACCGTCCCTGTTCGTTCCATTAAAAAAAATGAAAGTAAATGCCGGCGAATGACTAAACGGATCCCACTAGTTCTGAGAAACGGCGAAGGCTGCTTTTTAAACGCATAATGTGGGAGATGAGATCTCATCGGGCCGTTCTGATGAGCTCGGTGATTCACATAAAACGCGACCAATTTATTGGAAACGCTCAGGTAAGGTTTGCTTTCTAGAAGGCCACATGTCCGCTTAAATAAGCACAAGTTGATGTGTGTAAAATGTGCAAATCTAAACAGAGCTGACAGCGGAGGAGAGAGAGAGAGGGCGTGAGCGGCAAAAAGCAGTGAGATCGTCCATCATCAGCGCAAAAGCCACTAAATCCTCATCCAGCGGTGGCCTAAATAAAAAAAAAAGGAACAGTAATGGACATAAATCTCCATTTATTGTAAATTTGCAGCAAAGCCTACAGTTTGCAGCACTTTGCTGCGCGCTGCAAAACGGGCACATTTGAGACCTTGAAAGTGCTGCGTGACAAGCCACTTCTATTACGCTGCTTTGGCATAGATCATTTACAGTGAAGTTTAATAAGAGACAGGTATTTGCGTGCACTCGTATAAAATTGGAGCTGGAGCAATTAAACTCAGGCATGTCCAAATGACAGATGGTGTAATACGGCTTTAAGCTTTTATATTCCAAATTACCTCACTTCTCATATGTACTCCTGCATGTCATAAATATGGGGTGTTTTCCTTCATGCAGACTGTGACGAGCTATTATTGCCCAAAAAGATAAATAAAATAACAGCGGATTAACAGGAGAGCAAAAGAAATTAATAGCTAAGATTATGCCGGAATACATTTCAAATGATCAAAAGGGTAAACAAAAAGCCAGCGTGTCTTTTTGCTTATAATGATCTACAGTAACGCAAGGACATGAAATACACCCTCGTTACTCTGCCTGAAAAAGTCCTTATCATTGGGGCTGTGGTTTTATTACCCTGAGCAAACAATTGGCTCTGATCTAGTCCAGCACTTAAGCTATTTATACCTTTTTAATGGAAACAGAAGGACATGAAAGTGCCCCTGAAGTGACAGCCGGAGTAAAGTAGACATTATTTTCCTCCCTTTAAAATGTCATTGGACTCTATGGAAAGCTGGGCTTTTCTCGTCCCTTTCATGCGTCTCTGTCGCGCACTGTAGGAAGATAAGCATGCAAATAGTCTCCTACTGTACGTGTGATTACAATTTGCCCTGTGATTTAAAGGAAATTGATATCAAATGAGCATGACCTCCTTTGCAGCACGGGTCAGTGGATCTGATGAAAAAACAGCCAGCCCAGGCAGCCATTTGTTATTTAAAACTTAAAAAGTGCAGAACAGGCAACCTTTAGGGCTTTTGTCTGTGACCTCGTCACGTGACCTCTATTCATCCCCGGCAAGCCTTTGTCCTCTGTATAGTGGAGATTAATGGTGAGCTCCGATGATAAATACCATCACAACCTCACTCTGACAAACGCGATTTGAGTGTTTTTCAGCCGCCATGTTGATTCATTCGCCGCAAACTTGGGAAATTTCGCTAGTTATTGCGATATGATTAAACAATCTGTCTTTGATTGCACTCTTAGTTTCTTTTAGAGAGCTTGTCCTGCCTCTAGGTTTTGTTTTACCAAGAAATAGAAAGTGACCTTTATCAGCATGGGTGGTTTTAGGTTGAAATCTGTTTTCTACCCAAAACTGACCACATTGTCTAATTACCCACACAAGGTGGGTATTGTCTGGTTAAACAGCAGAAAAAGTCCCCCTCAAGAAAATACAGATGTTTCACAAGAACTTGAGTGGGAAGGGTATAATACTGAAAACACTAAGGGGTGACATTAATGAGGTGCGTATGAAGGTGAACGCATTTCGCTGAAAAATGAAACTTTGTCCTATCCATTAACATTGTAATGGTTAAACACAAAGTTTTCCACTGCAAACTTTATTTCCAGCCGTTTCATGAGAACTTGACATTTTCACCCATGTCAGTTTATGATTAGTCAGTTAACCGCTTAAACCGCACAGATTGAAGAATTTCCTCCGTATTGCTGTGTAATGTTGTCATGTCGTTAATCCGTCCAATCAACTGCTCACAGATACAGAGTTCTCATAAATGAAAAGTCTTTCCGATGCTCCATGACATGACATAAAGACTTTTATACATTAAAGTAAATAATCAAATTAAACACTTTTGTTGGTTTTAAAACTAAACTGTAAATTAAAAATATGTTTGTTTCTTAGTTTAAATAAAAAAAAGGATAAAAACCCAACTGGCAATCATCCAGAAAACTCTAATATCACAGCACCACTCAAAAATGCATTACATACTCTGTGCATGGCACAACTTGTAATGCCTTTTTAAATATTATACACTACTTTTTCCCGTGTGACAGCTTGAAATGTGTGAAGTATTTGTATTAGCATTATTCAGTGCTTTCAAAAGTTCTCTTCGAAATAAGGTTTGTTAGAAAACAATTTCAGTGTGTTTTGAGTAATGAGGGTCCAGTGTGTCTGAAGTGTTTATGTGGGGAGGGAGACACAGAGTCACCTGTCCTTCAGAGAAATGCCCGTGGCCTCTAACCCCAAAGCTCCACCTGTCGGGGGCATTGTGTTGCATACAATGGTGGGCGTGGGGTACATTTCGGGTCACCTGTTGCTTCAGACGGTATCAGGTGACGAACTACAGCTACAGGGCTTGTCCTTGTCGGAAGTGATTTATCCCCCAGATACAGTGTACAAAAGCAATGTTTCTACACCCTGATACAGACCAGCATTCACAGCAGCAGGATAGTGAAAACCCAAACCTGTCATAAACTAAGGATGGAGATATTAGTGCTAGTTAACACTGAGATTAGGCTCATATGTATAGATAGGCCTTTAAGGGATTTCTATTGTAACTGTTTTGTTTAGCCGAGGTTAGTTTTAGTACCTTTTACTTTTTAAATGAATATTTGGTATCACATTGGCACTTTGGAACAATTCTCACTATTAACTAGTTGCTTATTAGCATGCATATTGGTTGTTTATTAGCACTTATAAAGAACATATTCTGCCCATGTTCTATCCAATAACTAAACCTAACAACTACCATACTAACTATTCATAACAGCACCAAATTAAGAGTTTATTGAGGCAAAAGTCATAATTAATAGCAGGATATGGACTTTAAAATAAAGTGTGACTGAATATTTTGTATAAGTTTAGCGTAATAAACAACTTTTGTGGCATAATGCTGTTTATCACAAAACAAACAAACAAACAAAAAATACTATGGAAGTGAATGGGGGATTTGCATATATTGAAAAATATTCAATGTTTCAATGTTACAGATGAAAGGAATAAACACAGTAACTCAATTTTCAATGAAAAGTTATAATTGGACAACTTTATCGCCATGGCAATGACATTTCTTAAACCATAAAATCTTAAAATATCTTTTTAAGAATGCATTAATGTGTCCTTTAGTGTGTCAAAAAAGTACATATGTTTTGCTGTCGCACCATTTTTATTTGTCAACTACCCTTTATAATGTTATACTTTATAATATATCTGATTTTATCAAGTGTACCCATTCCTTTCTATTATTAGTGCCTCGTTGTTTTTTTGTTTGTTTGTTTTAGGAAAACAATAGTCAAGCTGATTTTGCTACAACATCATGCTACAAACTTTCATTGCCTTGAGGTTCAGTTTATTTGAAAGATGCATTTGCAAATCTAGGTATTTTTGTGTTCATCTTCCAGATGCAGCAAATGGTCAACTCAGACTCGCGTTACGGCGGCCACCCTCAGGTGGACACGCTCAGACCCAGGGTCCAACCTGGCATGGTTCCTCAAGGTCAGCTGACCACTATCAACCAATCACAACTCAATACTCAGCTGGGTCTGAATAATAACAATGGCACCCATGGATCCCCATCTCCACCGGAGAGCAAGTCCGCCACTCCCTCCCCCTCCAGCTCCGTGCATGAGGACGATGCAGATGATGCTGCCAAGGTGAGAGAGAGAGAGAGTGTTTTACCCATTCTGTGATCTCATGAATATAAAAGCTTATCTTCTTCACACACACACACACACACGGTCACATAGACTATTTTATGCACTGTGGCAAAAGAGAGTGTATTAAAAAGAATGAGTCACTGCTGACCTTTCAGCAAGTTGTACTGCCATGTTTCCTTAAACATAGATTTGCTAAGACACTGATCTGCCTCAAGTCTCTCCTTCACAGCCAAAAATACAGTACATTTTCTCCAAAACTCAAATCAGTACTGATCCTCTGGAAAGTGTGGTCGTTTATATGCTCTGCTAAGATACTTTTCCTAACAGAGAAGACACAGTTCAGCATTAAACAGTCAAGAGCTGTATAAACATACACGTTATGAGCTGCTTGTGTTTATATAGTGTCACAGTCTGATATTACAGTCACTTAAATTAAAATGTCATGGAAAGTTTATAGTTAGGACTGTTATGATTATAAAGCATTAGACTTGTGACTATTGTCATACAAGTAATTCAGTTAATTGTCTTTTTAGATGATATAACAGTTATATAACAGTGCTAAAATGTAGCTCAACACACATACACCATAAAAAATTATTTTTCACACTGAACATGGATACAAATTTGATGTTATTTTAAGGAAACTTTTTTTGTTTTGTTTTATTTTAAGGCTTTCTTAAAAATATTTATAATTTTAATTATTATTAAAATTACATGTATAATATTAATATAGCTATATCTATAATAAAATATTTATCTGACTATTCCTACACTGTAAAATGTGCCTTTTATGGTATTTCTTCATGCAATTTAAATTTCCTTAATTGGTTAGAAATATCCGATTGTCCTTTAAAGTGAACAGGAATGTATATAATAATCACATGCCCTATAGCTGCTGTATATTAAAATTAATATTTCATTTTCTAGAAATTGTTCTCTGCAGCTGCAGTCTTTATAGAAATAGTTATCCGGTGATCACAAACAAGTGCAAACGTCACGGAAAATTATTGGTAAAAATGCGTGGGAACCCAGTACATACAGTACGAATAATGCACGTTAGTCATTAAAATTTAAAAAGTAGCTCCAGGCTTTGGAGACAAGGCTCACTAACTAGCTTTAGGAAGATGATTCATTCATAAAGCTGTTATTATGGCTTAATCTAATTGGTTATCTATTGTTTACTATAATGAGCCCCTCTCTTTTCAGATCAATGGGGCAGAGAAGAGAGCAGCCACAGACATGGCCAAGAAGCCCAAAACCCCCAAGAAGAAGAAGAAGAAAGACCCCAACGAGCCTCAGAAGCCAGTGTCAGCCTACGCCCTGTTCTTCAGAGACACGCAGGCAGCAATCAAAGGCCAAAACCCTAATGCCACATTTGGGGAGGTTTCTAAAATAGTGGCGTCCATGTGGGATGGCCTGGGCGAGGAACAGAAACAGGTGATTTTTTTTTTCTCTCTCTCGTGCAAACGTGAAAAGTTACTTTATCTTGCTGCGATCTTGTGGCTGACTCATAAAGACTGAGGTAATGCAGGAGGAATTAGATTACTGTGTGTTTCTATACACACAGCACACTTTTTGTTTATTATCTAAGGTATTATCTACAGTATATACAATAGTATATCCACATAACGATTTGTTATGACAGCAGAAGCGATGACGCACATGTTGGTCAGAACATTTGTTGATTTCCCCTTGTGCAATCAGAGAATAACATTGTCTCTGCAGTGTTGCTGTGGTCTAACATCAGCGTGGTTGTGCATGGTAGGGGAAGTCTTAAAGTCAGGTGTGAAAACAATGCAATATGTGAGATTTTTTTTTTTTTATTGGAACATAACAAACAAAGGTTTTGTGGGGTTTGCTTATCGCTTCTCAAGTTTCATTTACATCTTGCATGAGTACAGTCTGTAATGTAGTAAGCAACAGCATTTATTTTTTGCACTTGATTGCTTTCTGAACAGGTTTAAAAATGTAGAAAAGGTTACTTTAGAAATTTAACAGGTTACAGAGTACAAGTTACCCTATTTAAAACTTAACAAGCAATGTAACTGAATGCATTTTTAACATACATGTTAACAATTTTCAAACATTTAAAGCAAGAGGGTTAACTTTCATAATCCTACATCACTTGAATTAAGATTATAATTATTTCATTTTAAAAGCACAGCCACCACAAAATCATTATTTGGACCTATTTTTACTTGGTGATTTTTGTTTTGTAGTTAAATAAAGATTTAATACTAAGATACAGTTTAATAGCTATGCAAATGTTTTTAAATTTAAATCTTTACATAGTTATGACAGAAAATACTGGCATCTAACAATTATTTTGGGGAATAGTTAGTTACTTAAAAAAAAATAAAGCATAAATACAAACTCAAATATGAAATAAAATAGTTAAAATAGTCAATGCTGTTTTGGAACAAAATCTTATCAAATCTGTTTGTGTGTGAAAATGATTCAAATGTCCTTTGTAATCTTTAAACCTTTCATAATTGAATTGAATTATACATTTTTCTCAGTAACTGTAACTGATTATAGTTACATTTATTTAGTACTTAAATTATATCATTATTTTACATGTACAACTAGTTGATTTTCAAATTAGGACTATTTCTTCTCAAAGTACTTAAAACATGTTGCCTACTTACCATTATAATAACAATAAATCATGCATAATTACAGACAAGTAACCTTAAACCAAAGCCTAATCCTGAACATAACCATACAGCAAGTACAGTACATATAGTTCATTAACATTACTTAAATGCACTACATAATTACACTGTAACAAGGACACCTTAAAACAAAACATATTAAAATCTGACACAAAGAAATGCACAGTTTATTAAAAATTAAAAAATACAAAGTACAATATTTTGAAGAACATTTGAGCTGTTTTTGTTTATATAATGAAAGTCACTGGAGTGCAAAACAACACTGGAACTCTATGGGCCAAAAAAAAAAAAAAATTACTTAGTTACTTTTTAGGTACACAGTAGATCATGTAATCAAATAACACTTTTATTTGCTGTGCATTACAACAAATGTGTATATCAAAGTGTTATATTAGAGCTTATGTAGTACTGTAAATACCCTTGTAAATGTTTAATACCCTCATTAAGGTTGCTTTTAAGACTGAAAGCCGTGACGAAGAAAATGATTAGCACTTATGTTAACACCTAGACTGTTTTTAGGGTGTGAATTTAGGTTTTGAAGAATGACATGACTACGAGAGCTGCTTCTGATTTCAGAATAAACACAACTGAAAGTACCCATTTCTCTCACCAAAGCCACCAGACAGCATCTACAAGTCATAAAAAGCATTTTTTATTTTTTGTAGCCGTTTATTTTGTGCTCTTTTCACTATGTAAAACACTCAGCCGGTGAAGCTGATGAAAACACTTAAAAGTACTTTTACTCAGGAGAGGAT
The DNA here is from genome assembly GCA_032357445.1 of Enteromius radiatus. Taxonomy (NCBI): domain Eukaryota; kingdom Metazoa; phylum Chordata; class Actinopteri; order Cypriniformes; family Cyprinidae; genus Enteromius; species Enteromius radiatus. Next base: position 7,278,425 of record JAUCMS010000044.1, on the reverse strand, counting down.
GTTTGCCTGATAAAAGAACATCATGTCTCTCTGCCGTTTTTTTTTTTTTTTTCTCTATCTCTCCTCTGCTCTTCTCTTTTTAGTAGAGGTCTATTGGTTGAGGTAATAACTGCACAGATGTATTGATGGGCAAATAATTACACATATGCCCCAACTGAAAGGGGAAATATGGACAGTCCATAAAGGCAGAAGAACAAGCGATGGATAAAGTGGGCTGCACTCAAGCACCATTTCAGTGCTCCAACAACAATTACGCATTATGGCTCATAAATGGACTGCCATTAGATCCCATTTCTAAGAATAATTGTGCACAGGAACATGAAGAACAGCTTTGGCCTCTTAATATATTTTTTTCTTTGTTTGTTTGTTTTATCATGGCAGGTGTACAAGAAAAAAACAGAAACCGCAAAGAAGGAGTACCTCAAACAGCTGGCTGCGTACAGAGCGAGCCTCGTGTCTCAGGTAAATGACTCTGCACTCTATAGATATATATGCATACTTGCTTTAAAACTGTGACGTTTGAGAAGGGACATTTTTGAAATGTTCCTGTTTGGCAGTTTAGAGATGTTTTTGAGACAGCTTGAGTAATAAATAGACTCCTAGATACGCCTAAATGGAAATATTACGAAGAGAGTGTGAAAAAAATATCATGCTATAACAGTTTGAAAGAAATCTAATATTGAATATTGTGTGGAATTTACAGAGAAATTCATTATTAAAATATATATTTGTATCTTGTGTGTGTATATATTTATACACACACCCACATCTGAATCTTAACATTAATAACAATGTATTTAAAATTATGACTTTAACTATATACAATTATTAGTGCTGTCAAATAATTATTTGCGATTAGTCACATCTAAAATAAATGTTTTCCTCACATAATAAATGTGTATGTATATATAAATACACACACACACATATACATTTTGAAAATACTTACATTTATATTTTTATATTCATATAATTTATATTGTATATAAATACATTATAAAAAAAACATTTTTCTTAATCTTTTCATCACATTTTCTTAATATATGCCTGCATATATTTGTATTATTAGATATAAATAGTACATACACATTATGCAAATAAAAACTTTTATTTTGGATGTGATTAATGATTTGACTAGATTTTATACATTTTTAAATAGACATCTAAATAACTGAAACATTTTAAATGTATCAATGTATTTTAGTATATACTATATACTTAATATTTAGTATACACATATATACGAAAGAAACATTCAGGTCATGCAGCATTCATCAGGCATTTAAAAGCAGAGAATGATTAACCCAAGAAGCCTGTTTGAAATTTATGCAGCCAACAACTAAGGCACTTTCTTTAACGTTCTTTAGAGCTACAATGACCCAGGAGATGTGAAGGCATCACAAGCCTCTCAGATGCTCGGACCCAAGCCACCAGTTTTCTCCGGGGCAGGTCAGTCTCACCCAGGTCTCTACATGGCTTCTCCGTACCACCAGCAGCCAGGACTCAATCCCCACATGCCCCAGATGCAGCCAGGCCTAGCCCGAGGCGGTGCATCCCGGCCCAGCGCGTCCATGCCAGGAGCAGTGAGCATGGGCAGCATGGCGGGCTCGTCCCCCCCTCCGCTGCAGATCAGCCCCCCCTTACACCAGCACCTAAGTCTCCACCAGCAACAGCAGCAGCTCAGCAGCCACCCGCTGCCCCTGCACTCCCCATCCATGGCCCAGGTGAGACTTTTTGCTTTTTAGTTGCTTCTGAATTTTGAGTAAATGTGTATAAAATTTAAATAAGTACCTATATTTGATAACCATTTAAAAGAAAGAAAAACTGTGTTCAAAAGTGAAGACATTTATAATGTTGCAAAAGATTTCAATTTTAAATAAATGTTGTACATTCTAGTCATTAAAGAAAAAAATAGCGCTGCTTCCACAGAAATATTAAACAGCTGTTTAACATTAATAAGAAGAAATATTTGTTGAGCAGCCAATCAGCATATTAGAATGAAGACTAAAATAAGTGCTATTTCAGATATAAAAAAAGAAAAATTACATTTAAAAAATTTTTTAAATGGGAAATATTTCACAATATTACTGTTTTTATTGTGAAATAGGTAGCAAATATTTTCGATTGTAATTATTTTACGATATTGCTGTTTTACTGTAAAATTTTTAAATAGGAAACAATTATTTTAAATTGTAATAATATTTCCCAATATTACTACTTTTACTAGGGATGTCCCGATCGCGATCGGCCGATCAGTAATGCCTGTTTTGTCGGTAAAACACTGTCTGAAGTCCACTGAGGAGCTGCGCAAAACCATGTTCATTATCAGCGTGGATTTGCGCAGCTCGTCAGCGAACAACGGCTTTGTGTAGTATATACGGCTCAATGTGAAATCACGCACCTGATGGCATTTACCGTTGATTACAGAACCGGCTTCACCGACAAAACGTGCATTACTGATTGGCCGATCGCAATCGGGACATCCCTAACTTTTACTGTGTTTTTGTAGTGCAGCTTGGGTGAGCATAATCATAAATATATTTTTGGTGTGACAGAATAAACATAAACTGACCCCAAACGTCTGAAAATTATGTAATATATTAATTTAACTTTAACTGTACATATATAAAATATTTGGTGCAATCCACATGCACAAATATTGAAATTCATACTTTCAAACTTAAAATTAGCATGAAATTGACTTATTTTTATTAACCTTAAATTTCATTCTTTAATATACTCTCTCACACTTCATGTGAACAATTAACCCCAACCAAAGACCACTTATATACAGAGCACTTTTCACCATCCAATCAATTCCCAGTGGATAACATCAAGCCTTACATTTTTCTTCCTCTTGTAATGTGAAATATATCCCATTCTGGAAATAAAACAGGTTGCAAACTCTATTTTATGTTGACTTCAATCAAGAAAGACATTTGCAGCCTTTTTCCTGTTTTTAAAGCAAATCCAAAAAGAGGCAAGACAGACACCAAGCCAGGCCAATTAAAGGATCTGCTCCCTCTCCAATCTATTTTCCATAAACCTCTCTGAGAACCGGCCTTGTCTGATTCTTCTCCAATTTCCATTATACATTATCGTGGAGCAGATAGCGAAGCGTATATGTGTGTGTATGAATGTGAGGGTGGAGGAAGTGCTGTTTATGCAGCAGATGCAGCACCGTTTCATTTTTCATCATTTCCGGCCCCTTCAGCCTATCTCTCGCGCCGGCGAATGAGGTCAAGAGAGGAACCATTAATATCTGCCAGCTTGTTTTATGTCCACACTGTGCAAAAAAAAAAAATCCCAGCGTATCACACAGACAGATTTTCAATTTTCTCTCTGTAATAAACAGATGCATTAGGATTTGGATGTGACTTAAGGTTGCACAAAAAAAAAAACTCACATTGAGATTGATGAATACATCAGTGTGGAAGACAAAACGCCTCAGCTATCTGATGAAAACAGTTTTTCAGACCGGGCCGAAGGAAATGAAATTAGTTCTCTGCTAAAGTGTATAGGAGGAGAAGGCTGGTTTTGGAGGACGTAGACAACAACAGCAAAGCAGAAAAAGCAAATAAAGGCTTTACCCGTTCACACACAAACCCCTAAAAAATCTAATTAAGAAGAAAAAGACCTTTTGAAATAACTTCCACTGTGTTCATGTGCGAAGAAGAAGAGGGCCTACAGTACGTTAACACGTAGCCTCATTATTAGCATCTGTGCTAATTAAACCCTCGTTCCTCTAATAGAGATCTCAAGCAGAGGTGGCTAAGAAGCCCAAGTCTCGCGGCGAGTTCTGCGTCGATCCGTTTCATGTCTTAGTAGCCTTGAGTTGCACTGGAACTTCAGTGGGATTGAGATGAGGTTGTAATGAGGTCCTAATGAATAGCACCCTTGTGTCTGGAAGCTCTTTAAGAGATGAGCATCAGCTGGGAGGCAGGACTGACTGGTGCTAGAAAGAAGGAGAGGGCGGAGAATCACATTGTCTTGGGGTAAACAGGGATTAGCTTCATAAAGAGAGATGAATCAGGTGGTCAGGAGAACAGGTGACACGCTATCCAATGACAGCGGTTTGATCTTTCACCGAGGGATGCGCCAGCAACAAGCTGTTTGTGTTTGAATTGTGGCAAGGAAATACACAGCAGTGGACAGATTCCATCAAGGACGACGGCGAAAAACATATTTCCAATTCAAACTGTTGCGGTGAAAAAAAGTTTGCCATTCACATCTGAATATGAAAGGCCTATTGTTGTAAGTTTCTCTTCCTGTGCCCGCTGGGAATTCTGGGAATCGTCGTATTTAAAAGAGCAACTACTTGATTGAATTTCGTGTGCTTCGTTTTTATCACTCCTCGGCAGGAAAATTAACTATTGCCGTGGATGATCATCGTCGTGAGGCAAAAAAAGTGTCTAATTTTCATGCAGATTATAGTGTGAATTTGTCTGAAGTCCAATTTTAGATTACCACAGGGCTCCTTGTATGGCTGTGTCAATCTTTTGGAGGAGAGTACGAATGCTTAAACTTGGCTTTTCTCTCCTCCGTTTGGGGAATTCTTAAGCCTGTTCTGCAGATCCTGCCTTTATGGGAGAGTTTTTAAATCCAAAGGGGAGTAATAATCCTCGTTCATTTTTGCATATTTGTGGAGAGCAAACAAAAACGCTCGGTTCAACTTTTTCGGTGAGCCGAGGCGGGCTGGGGGGAGGTGGGGCGGTGTTGGGGGGGGGGAGGAGGGACACAAAGGGGCAGATGGAGCCTTTGTGATCGAATGAAGGAGAAGAATTTGAGGAACAATTCATGAATAGGTAGAATCTCTGGAGGGGGAAAAAAAACGCAGCCACCTGCTGTCTTGCTCTTTCAGGCAGATTCTCTTGTGTACCACTGAGATTAACTTCCTTTTCACATGCAGTCTTTCTTAGTCTAAGAACAGAGAAGAAGTCTTCAAATTAGAATATCTGCTTCGTTTATTTTTCCTCTACCCCCACCGGTCTCCCCGACCACCGAATGCAGTTCCTCATTAATGCTCATTTGAGGCTGCTTGCATTACACTGTCATCATGTCCACTTCAGATCCTGTAGGATGTTTGCTGGAATTAGATTGGATGAGCTGCTTTGCTCTGGTTTCTCTCAGAAAAAAAAAAGAAAAACAGGAAAGCTAGTTCAGCAGTTTGATGCCAGGCTTTAATACAACTCGCTGTTAAAATATTTATGTAGTTGGACAGTTTACCCAAAAATGAAAATTAAGCTATTCCAGACACATTTGCTGTGTGGAACTCAAAAGTAAACATCTACGAGAATGCATGACAGAGGAGTTTGCCAATATAGCTTTAACATGTCACAAGCTCCAAAAATGACAAATAAATAAAATGAGTCCGTACAATGTCAACAGAACCAAATGAGAGTCATTATTCGCTGATAATCATCATCAAGTTTACTTAAAGTCGTTTACAAGGGTCTTTTTATTCAGCAAATATGCATTGAATTGATGATGAGTTTATTTCAAATAAATGCTGAAAATAAATAATAGATTTCCCAAAAATATTAAACAACACTTTTTCATTTCATTTGCTTCTTCAGCTCCCCACGCAGTCATTGTGTGACTTCCCCTGGTCACTATGAGGACAGCTGCTTATCTAAAAATGTCTACTTTTGTTTATAATAACAGCATTATAAATAAATAATGCATTTTCATTTTTCCCAGAACAACTGCTTTAAAATTGTACTGCAATACTGCGATTATTATTATATAACAGATCCCATTTGCACTCTTACTAGGCCTTGACTTTGTGAGACCTGCAGTAGATCTGATGTGTAATCTGCTGTTGTGTTCTGCTCTCCTCTCAGGGTTTCCCTCTTCAGGCAGAGTATCAGAGCATGGTAAATGTCACATCCTCCGCCGGACCCGGCCTGTCCCCTTCAATGGACTACCGCACGGGCTGCAGGAACGGACCGACCCAGGGCCTGGACTGGACCTCTGACTACTGCAGCAACGGGTGAGCAGACAATAGCGATATCATTCAGATAGATGCACAAATATTCTGCGGCAGCCATGTTTGACTTGTTTGATCTCCCTCCACAGAGCCCTGCAGAGGGACAAAGCCCTGTACCTGACCTGATCGACAAGCTCAACCTCACGCTCCTTCACGCTTACAGGACCAAGGCAGTTCCTCATCCCAGTACAACTATTCAGGGCCTGATTGTTCAGGCCTTACTTTAGACTAGACACAATCCACGCATCAGCAAACCAACGTTTGAATGTTTTCTTTCTCATGGCTCACACTTTAGTGCACCCTACCGTGGTGGCTTTGGAATTTGTATCTCCTTCTAGCTTCTGACATTCAGACATTTTGGATCTTTAAAAATAGGGTTTAAATCATTGCAAGCATGAACATGTAAATTGTATGCTAAAATTTGTTTCAATGCAATCACCTCTCTAATGATATTGACTTATAACGCCCTCCTATTGTTCGGCGTCCTAATAAGAGGCCATGTATGGAAAACCCCCTGTAGACGTGTGTTTTATTGGAGATCGCTCATGGTTTTTAAGACGTGGCGTAGGTCAATTTGCCTCGAAGGAAGGTTGTGTCAAATCCATCGGTTTCTAAGCACTTACCGCTGCGTGTCGGAGACTCCAAGCTCTCGCTGACAAGCAGCGGAACGAAAGCCAAAACAGAACTTCTATTTTGTACAAAGAGGAAAAATCGCAACCTGAAAACAGAAAAGAAACAAAAAGCCAAAAAAAAGAAAAAAAGAAAAAAAAAAAGAATGCAGATGATATGACTCCTATGTCTCGCCCCGCTCCTCTTTCTCGTCGTATCATTCTTCCTCTCTGTAATGATCTTTTCTAGTCAACTGCCTTAGAAAGAGAGTTCTGTTGAAAGTATAAAACAGTCGCTCATAGGAAGGTTATGGACGGCCGAACGGGTTGTTTTAAGCAGCCCTTGTTTCAAGCTGTAAATAGAATCTGTGTTACTCCTAGAGTATAAGAATTCAACTTTTTTTCTAGTAACAATGTGATTTTGAATTGGACCACACCAGTTCGTTTCAAACTCGAAAAGGGATAACTAGCCAAGAGGGGTAATTTCTTGGCAGCGGACGTCACTGTTGATTAGACCGACAAAAGAGACTAAAGAAGTATTCTTTTCCCAAGTTTAATAACGTTAAGGTTGATGGCATCAACCAGCGAGGTAGCATGAAATGATTCATTAAGGAAAGTACTAAAGAAAAGTTTATTTTGTATTACGCAAAATACTTCTTTTGTATCACTTCTGGCATATTGATTAATGTCATCCAAACTATGTGTATGAAACTGTCAGATGCTTATATGGTGTTAATTAGAAGAAACAGTGGCAGATTGGAGAGTTGCTGTATAACCCTGGCATATGGCTGATCATTTACTATTCCTCTACACTGTGTCTATATGAGATCTTTTTATGGTACTTGTTTGCGCCTATTTATGAAGGAAAAAAAATAACTGTAGGTGTTTTTTGAGTAATTATGTTAGAGTTCCAGGGATGTTTTTCTGTTCATTTGTTTTGACAGAATCGATCCAGGCAACAATGTGAATAATTCTTATTTAGTTTTTATTGTGTTTGAAAATAAATAAAGGCAAACCTGCATTTTTGTGCAGTAATTCATCAACGAGTGTCACGAGTGTTTCATTGCTAGGAATGCCAGGCAAAACATTTCTATGGAATACTATTTGAAGCATTTGGAACCTCATAATTCCTCTGGTAGAGAAAGGTCAAGCTTAAGTTTATGTATAATGAACACTAATTCTCTTCCTCACTCATATCTCATAACTGGGTCACAGTGTTGTTGATACAGAGCGCAATAATAACAATCCATTTTCCAACCATGAATGCAGCACAAATAAACCTCCCAATGTCAAGAGCGCATTCCTATCCTGCCATACAGCTGTCACAGACCCATTCACCTAAGGTTTTTACATATTGATCTCCCACTAAATGCTTCCTTAGTGTCATTTAAGTCACTGTTTTCCTGCACAAACTGTCTCCATTATACAAAAACACTAATCTAATGGTACAGTACATTTGAATTTTGTCCTATTTCTGTCAATGTTCTTGAAACTACATAACATTACTGCTGCATACTACATACTCAACCTGAACCAAACTGAGGGAGAAAATTGAACATAGTGAAGATCATCCACCACTCAAAAATAACAGACCTAAAATAGTAGGTTAATTATTTAAATTTGTTAAAAGATTCTGAATTGTGAAAGTACAAATCATAAAACAATTACGTACAGCTGAGAGTGTTTTATTAGTTGTAGTTGGAAGTAAGGCAAGGTCAAAGTTGGGTTCTGTAAACAGAAATCAACTTCCTTTTGACCTAAAACCCTATTTGGACAATGGCCAGCCTTAATGGACTTTGTATAGGAGTGTCACTAGAAGCTAAAGACAGATTAATAGACTATCTATATTCTGACTGCCTTGTTGTTTTTGAGAACTGCAGCTCCTTTTCATGGAGTTCGTTTTTAGTGATGGCAAAATATTGCCATCTAGTGGCCAAAGGCAGAATAGTAGCGTGCCTATGGCGGGAGCACAAAGAAACACACTCCTTTATATATCAGGCAAAGGTTAAAATTATTCAAGTATGATTTCCCCCTTAAATAATGATTCACATTCCAGGTAAACCTGTTAAATGACGGATACATGTTCAGAATGAGTAACAATTGGATGTACCAAGGTGACATTGCGGAGCTAACAGATGGTGCAATAGGTGACTAATGTTACCATGTACTGATGCTTATCACCTCATCCAAAACAAAGAATGAAAGAAAGAAAGAAAGAAAAACAGAAATCCACACCCCTTCCTACTTGCTCACTGTCTAAAAACAGTTCATAAAGAAAGTGTGCAAGAACCAACAAAGAAAAGAGCAATCGGCTGACTCACTATACAAGGCCTTATGTACTTATATAGAAGAAGTGTACTTTTTGTGTTCATATTGTACTGCAAAACACTTGAGCTGCTACTGAGGTGGGATGTAGGTAAGGTTATGGATAGGTTTAGTGGTATGGTAAGATTTTAAGTAGGGATGGCTCAACAGTGTAATGATTATAAAACCAATTACAGTAATTTCAATTGAAATAACTGAAAAACGTGTACACAACAAAGGCATTACACCAGATGATTAATTTATATGTATGTAATAGTGAAGTATGTAAGCAAGTTAATTAAGGCCACATATTGGTTATGTGATGCTAAAAAGAACATTATTTTGTGTATTTGGTGTAATGACAAACAAAAAGGACTACCCTTCACTTCTCAAAACTCGCGTTTGAATAGTAAGTTTTGCTGCTTGATATTAAAAATTTAAATCCTAATTATGAACACACTGGTTTGTAATGCAAACAGTTTAGCTCCAACCATCCCCAAAACACACCTGTTTGGAAGTTTCTAGCGATCCTTTAGACCTTGATTACCTGGATCAGGTGTGCTTGATTAGGGTTGGAGCTAAACAGTGCAGAGCTGTGGCCCTCCAGGAATTGAGTTTGAGAGCAATGGTGTAGTGCAGGGGTGCCCAACCCTGCTCCTGGCGTCCTGCAAAGTTTAACTCCAATTCTAATCAAACACACGCCTTTAATTTTCAAGCGATCCTAAAAAAATTAGTTAGTTGCTTCAGGTTGCTTCTAGTTATGTTCTCTTTTGGAAGCACAAAGAAAGTAGTTTGCCACAGCAAGAATAATAGGTCCACCTTCTTCCTTTGCGTAAACATTTGGGTGGTGTTTGAAAACAAACCCACTCTTTAAGGTAGAAAAGTGGGAGCATGTTTAAACGAGCCGATTTAGAGGGACGTGGTCAAGCCTTAACTTTTAAAAAGAACATCTCTTTGGTTTTGAGACTGTAGTCAACTGCAGGGATCTTATCTATGCACTGACAGCTTGTAACACTCCAAAGAGAAAAGAAAACTTGAAATCGCATTAAGTCAGCACGAGCTAATTCTTCAAAATATCTAATGTTATGTTCAACAGAAGACAGAAATTCATACAGGTTTTAATTCATAATTATGTCTTCAATCAGTCTTCTGACTAATGGTAACACAGGCAGTTCTGTGCAATTAATTGTTATTATCTATGAAGCATGAAAACACACACACACACACATACATTTTGTTTTTGTGAATTGTTGGAATTTTCCACAGATTTCTATCACTTTTATACTGACTAAATTATATTTTCTATCCCCTAAACCTACCTCTTACAGAAAACCTGTTTGCACTGTTACACTTTCAGATAAATTTCACATACTTTTTTAAATCATTTTTTCCCCTTATGGGGGACTCAAAGCAGGCTCAGTTTGTGTCTGTGTTGGAAACATCTACTCCTATTATAACAATGTACAAAAACTGTTTTATATTTTAATATAGTTTCAATGTAATCAGTAGGCTATCTGTGATTGAAAGCTTAATTTTCAGCATAATTTCTCAAGTCTTCAGGGTCACATGATCCTTCAGTAATTAATCGAATATGCTCATTTGCTCTTGAAGAAACTTTACTTATTAATATCAATGCATATTCCTCTTGTGGATTTTGGAGGATTCATTTGATTAATTAAAAGATCAAAAGAACAGCATTTATTTGAATATGAAACAAAGTTATTGTAACTACTTGTCACTTCTGACCAATTTGTCCAATTAAAATCTTTTTGGAATATACTCGTGTAACTAGCCATGTAACCGTCTTCAAATGGGGAAAACATGGAATTGTTTGGTGGCTTATAAATTCATCCTGTTTGGATCCTAAAGAATGAATGGAGCTAAGCTAAATGCTAACATAGTTGTGCCACTCACTAGCATGATTATGTGCAAACACTGAGATGGGAGAAATATGTATCAACTCATCTAAGTTTATTTATTTATTTAACAGGGACAATGCAGTGTAACATTGCTACAATTTCATGCAGCCGATGCTCTACATATAGGCTTCTAGCCAAAGGCTAATTTGCAGCCCTGTTTGTTTTTTCAGTCTCGTCAAGCTCGGTATTGCAGTTCAGAGGAAACCAAATCAGAGTTACTGGTTCATACAAGTGTGCTAAGATGATACTCCCTTATGAGGGTAAATTAATTTTGCCATAACCTTAAACCATGAATGTAACAGACATACCAAAGCCATGATACTTGCCAGCAGAGTTTCTGGAAGTGCTGGGCAACTCCAGCAACAAAAACACAAATACAGTAAGTAGGACATAAAAGCTACCAATTCAATTGCTTGTTGAATATAATTAGTCAGATTTCTTTTCAAAAACAGACGTAAAGCCACTGTTCTGACCTGTATTTGACTGGCTTTTTTGATGGCAACCAGTTTGAGCTTGCCTATTGTGTGATCCTGTTGTCCTCACCAGTTATTACTGTTGTCACTTGAGAGCTTGCAGCTGCATGTCAAGTCATTTATGTCTTGTTTCAGCAGAGCATGCGCACTAACTTCCACTATTAGAGATGGAGAAAGAAAAAAAAAACACTGCTTCAACTCCTCCATATGCAGCAGCACAATAAAATCTTTTCTTTTTATCAGAAGCCACACTGAACTCTCATCTGTATGAGTACATAAACCACATGGGCTATAGATAAACGTAATGGGGCACATTCTGTTCACTCAAACACTTATTTTACCCAGCCAGACTGCATGTGCGGGGTACAATTAGATGTTTATTCTTTATAAAAATGACTTGTTTAGTCAATGTTTGAATGTTATTTAGTGTGTGTGTGTGTGTATACATAACCTCAGGTTGCTCCAGGGGGTCTGTCAATGTAATTAGTGAATACGGAAAATCACTTCAGATGAAAACATCTGCTAAATGACAGCTTGCTGTTTACTTTTTTTTTTTTTAACAAAATATAAACCTAAACATAAACCTAGTTTTTAACATCGCCTATCAATCACTAAAGATGGAACAGATGGAAATTGTGTAAAAAAAATAAAAAATTGCTTGAATATGTTTTGATATAAACCCCATTTTAATTGTTGCTAACTGTGAACATGTGAAAACAATTTATTCATACAATACAGTGAAAAATGCCATATTTGAGGATTCCTGCAATCGGTCAAAAAATAGCATTTAATTTTGAATATATTTCTGTTGATCAAAAAATCCTGAAAAATATATGCATCACAAGTAGAAGGGTTCAACATTGATGAGCATCACATGGACATTATTAGAATTTCTGAAGGATCGTGTAACGCTGAAGACTGGTCTAAAGACTGCAGAGAATTTACATTTTACATTAAAATAACACTGCAAAATATTAAAATGCTAAAAACATTTTACAATATTACCAACCCCACATTATTTGTTGAATAGTAGAGAAGTTGAACCTCTTTAAATTTTATCTCAAACTAACCACACATCTAGACCCTTGAAATACTGCCTCATAACTTTATGTAATCACCAAATCAGATTTTTAATCAAGTTCCAGATGTTACAAGACCAAAAAAGTAACACGTTATACTATAAAACAGCAGACAATATGGACTGTAATAGTGAGCATAACTTTTCTCAAATAATTAGTTTTCTTTGTCATTTTCTAACCCGTACGGTAATTAAAACATTGTCTTCAGGCTCTCCAAATACCTGTTTCTGTTAAATCATATACCACATGGCTGTGGCGAATGAAAACAAAGACAGTATGGTGCCAGGAGAGAATGGTTTTTCTCTTTAAATCCCTTTTTGCAACATTTTACTTCACACAGACCATTTGCATTTCGGGTCTCATTTGCATTTTAAATGATTTATCTGTCTCTTCAGGTATTAAAAAAGTTAGGCGAGTAAATACATTAAACACAAAAAAATTGCAAGCCTTTGGCTACAGCAGAAACTTTGCTTCCAGATAGTCCATTTCCATATCTGAACTCCATATTTGAATCATTATCCTATATTACAATGGCCTTGAGATAATCTTTATGAAGCAGTTAAGATAATATAAAACGATGAACTATTTCACATTTCAATTACACCCCGACCCGCTGTATGCTGTTTCTATCAATTAATGATACTCCATCCAAATGGCCATAGCCTAAACGCCTAAAGCTGACATGCAATATACAAAGTCACTCCATGACTGATAATAACCTCCGACATCATGAAAGACATTTCCCTTTTATTGGCTTGCACAAACAACTCTAACCCTGTAAAAGGTCACAAGCAAACAACTAATTCAGATGTATTATTTACACTGGCAAACAGCATCTGTCTGCTAACTGTCATCAGGTTCTGTGGAAAAGGGAAAAAATAACATCTCTCATCTATTCCTTATTAAATTGCATATAAATCTATATTCTTAAGGCCTATGATTTAAAACATATTTAACTATTGCTGATTACCTATGAGACCAAAATCTTCTGAAATATGACACATGTTACTGTAAAATGTTGACTCACTGATGTGTATGGAAGCCCATCCCAGCAGAAAGAAGTCATAATAATGAAAGTCATAATATTGGGAATAATGAGTATTTCGTATAATGAGAATATTTTTCAGAATAATGACTGATGAGCATTGGGACTTAGTTACTCATAATAATGACTTATCTTATAATCTTCTCATACTAATCAAATCCTGTCTTTAATGAAAACTCGCCATGTTTGCTGTTTTAATGCATTTAGATCAGAACATCACACAGATGTTGCTAATGTGCCATCACTTCCTTCTTTGCACATTCATAAATTCATTCTGAATTATATTGAAAAGACTATTCATTATGACAATAGAGTTTCAAGCTTAACTTTTCATCCTAATGCAAAGTGATCTTTTGTAATTCGTGTTGGCAGGTTTGTTACATAATTAGGTCAAGGTCAAAGTGTACAGCAATGCACCCGAGTACACTCTTTCACGTTGTAGCCTGAAGACAGCTGGGTTACTAAGAGTCACTTTAATATGTGCATGCCTTTGTATTACAAAATTAAGGCTGGTTACCTCTTGGCAACTGCTAGTTTTTAAAACTAGTTCGTAAGGCAGAGTCTTAACATGGTGTCTAAGTTTATGCAACTGGCCACTGGTCTCCAAAAACAGTCTAAAACTAGCTAAACTAGCCAACAGACCAACCTGAGGCAGCTGGGAGACCTAAAACCAGCACAAGTGCTTATGCTAGTTTAAGATCAACCTATTTATTTATGTGCTTAGTTTCCGCAGAACTTCCAACGAATTTCGGCTTTTTTTTAACACTTCAGATTAAATGTTGTCCTACCTGTCAAGCAGAAGCAAACGAACTCGACGTATGTTTTCAAACGGCTGAAGTCCAGCGAGGAAAAGATGTAGCGTGACCTCTTGTTTTTCTTCCTTTTTTTTTTTTTTTTTGGCCATATCGAATATTATGTTTATTTTAAGGTGTATACTGTATTGACTATAAGATGTTTGGTTTTGTACACCGTTATTATAAACCACAAACTTTTTACAACCTCCAAATTTACGAAAACGCGATTTAAAAAAAAAAAGTCTTTCACGCTCTCACCTTCCGGCTGCCCAAATATGGACTGTGTGCTGTGAACGCGCAAAAGTGAAGAAAAAAATTCTCAAAAACCTTCTGATTGGCTAAACCATTAGAGTTCGACATGATATTTCATTAGCACAGTTACAGTGATATTTGATGGGTTTCTGCATTTATTTCCATATAAAACAGCTTACAGCACCTTTAAGCACCTTTTTGTTTAAAAAGTAAAATTCACTTGCAATTACAAGCACATATTTTACAAAAATGGTAAATGAAATAGCACAATGAATGCTAGTGATTACAATTTCTAACCATTGTTAAATATCATACTGAATACTTACAGCTATTTTAAGAGTTGAGAAGAATACTATGAATAAACTTAGGATAAGTGCAGTAAATGTTACTGAATTTTTCTTAAAAGGAGATCTCTGAAGTTTTTTTCAAACTTAGTAAAATCTCTCGCAAATCAAGTTGAATAGAAAGAAAACACAATTGAAACCTATTCACATTTGTCTGCTTGGACATGAAGCAAAATGTACATTATTTACAGCTTAAGTCAACAGTTCATAAATTAGTATGAGATCCCTAGTGAGATTTGAGTCTGTATCGAAAGTCAACATCGTAGGTGGGCTGCAAAACACCCAGTCCGGCCCGAGACTGGTCCAGTGGCGGTTCTTTCACATCACGGTCTAAAAGCTCCATTTCAAAGTACGCTAGCAGCAGAGACAGGAACTGCTTGATCTCATGCACAGCAAAGAAGCGTCCAGGACACTTGGTCACCCCAGAACCGAAGGGCATGTAGTAGTAACGAAGTTTACGTCCATTTCGGTAAAAGCAGGTCTTCTCCTGTCCATTCTCGTCAAGGTATCTATCATACTTATATGCCTGTTTTTGGCAAGATGCAAAACATTAATGAGGAGATACATTCTTACATAATATACAAGTTTATTCTGATCTTATTTAGGTGTAACCTGAAATCTCACCAGAGGATCTTCATAGATCTCAGGATCAAAGTGAATCATCGGGGGGTACAGAGCTATTACATCATCTTTGCGGATGTGGTAAGACTCATTGTTGTCCAGGTGAAGAAGGAAATTACTTTTGGCCATTCTCACATTCAAGGATGCGCTGGACAGCCTCATCGCCTCTTTAATGATACTGTCTGAAATTACAGAGAAGCTTTAGCCCATGTTTTATTATGTTAATCATATTGAGTACATGAACATTAAAATATTTTCCAAGTTGTCCCACCTAGAATTGGCATGTTGTCCAACTGTTCCCTTGTTAGTACAAGTCGAGAATTCATGGGATCGACTTTTTGATAAGAACTTTCAAATGTTCGCCTCACCTCCTCGCTGGCAGCTTTCATAGCCGCAGGGGACCTTCAAACAAGCAGAAGTTGCGTCATCAACGATTTGTTCTTTCTACACTTAATTCAGAGTATTACTTGCTCTTTCTAAGCCATTTTAAAACTTACTATCAATTTTCAAGTTAGAAAAGTTTCTACACCAATTTTTGTTCTCTTATTCGTCAGAGGAAATATTTCAATTTCTTGTTAGTTAAGAACTTTCTTTAAAATCGTAGATCAGTTTCAGTTTAATGCTTCTAAATACAAGACCAGTATAGCCTTTTCCAAGAACACTCTAAGAAATGCTTATCTCCAACACTACAATTAACGTATCTATCTGTGCTGCTTGATAACCCTAGGGAGTGACTACTGTGCAGTTTTACTCTAGTTGTACCTGATCATATGGAACAGGGTCCAGAAGGTTGCAGGCAAAGTGTTGGCCTGTGAAGCCCACAGTATGGCCACATGGGTCCTGGCTTTGCTCAGCTCGTTGAAGGTAGATAATGTGTCATTCAAGAGCATGCGTAAGCATATGAGGTCAGACACATTGGCGCGCTTGCTGAGGTTCTCGTGGAGCATTGTCTTGGCTAGATTTTCACGAGCGCTGTAGGCACTTTTGAAAACGTGAATAGGGAGACCAGCGATCAGAGCAGGAAAGATCTTATCAAACTCTTTAAAGTTTTCCAATGCATTGAGCACCAGGGCTTTTTGGGCCTGCTGACGTGCAATACTCTGGTCTCCGTCCAATTCCTTTCCAAAGAGGGTCAGGTAGCCTGCTTCAAACATGACCTTGTAACAGAAGGCAAAAATACCATCGCTCTGCCACTCGGAGGGTTTGGCCTTCAGCATGCCTGACTGCAGCATGGTGCTCTGTAGGTTTTCCATCATGGTCTCAATGAGAGAAGACAAGGCCTCCCCTTGCAGGGTCTTCAAGAAGGTCTGATGCAGGTTCTCGGTGGTGAAACCTTGACTGGGATCCATGCTCTCATGACCAAATGCCTGCAAGAACACATGCATGTCATCACATGCCAGTTTAAGTATCTAATTATGTTGTTAGCAAAAAGCAAAAGTTGATTTTGTTTACCTTTGCAGAGGCATCAAAGTGAAATTTCTTCCAGTCTAGATGCCTTCCTTGGCGGATAACGGCATGGTAGGAGAATGGATCACATAGGAAATGGACATACTGCCCAGCAACCTTACATGTAAAAATATGACCATGTTTCTTCTGTCTGCTGCGAAGAAATTCTAAAGGATTGGCCCCAAACTGAAGAGCACAACCAAGATAAGGGATCCAGCCATTTTCTACTGGAGGCTCCCCAGGCTGTCTGAAACAATCAGAGCTCCAGTTACATAAAAGCGTGGTTTAAGGACAAGAAACAAGTTCTGTCGTGTAGCTGATTCAGTTTAATTCTATACAAAGCAATAAATAAATAAAAAATAGTTAGGAAAACTAACTAAAAAACAATAATTTAAGATTATCTTTCATTTAAATAAGTATCCTGGAAATGTGGTATTTAGCATAAGCAATTTTAACATAAACATCAATTGTCAAACAGATGTGAATCCCACCATCCCTTTAGTCACAAATCTGTGGGTAATTACCTTCTGCGTATTCCTGTGATAAGCCAAAGACAACAACAGAGCCCGACAACTACGGCCCAAATGAGGGCAATGCTAAGTATCATGACTGCTAGTAAGACAAAACTGGTGGAAGTAGAGCGTGGCTTTAAACCTTGAAGATGCACTCATGTGCTCCTAGTGCTGTTTTTATATGATTCACCACAAGCCACAACCCTTGACGTAACTCCACAACTGTTCCCCACACGTTTCCCTGAAAACGTGCCAAATGCCTTTAAGAGAAAAAAAAATGAATAGGTGTAGGCCTGTGTGTGTGTGTCCTTGAACGGAGTCCATGGACACCTCCACCTGACGGCCAGTAGACTGTACTTTGATAGTGTTGCAAAGTTGGGAAACAGCTTCAAGGTCTTTGATGTATGTGCTTTTTTGGGGGGTACATTTAAAGTACAATAAATACATTTTTTTTTGTTTGTTTGTTTTTTAAAGCCATAACCTCTATCTAATGTATTTTAATGCATCAATTTCTATGGATATATCACCTGTGGAATCTCATATTTCATCACTGTAATTCTTTTAGACCTCTCAAAACAAAACTAGTTTTTTAACAATGACTGTACATCCCATAAAAACAATCCTTCGTTCAATCAATGTTTTGATTGCGACACAAAACTTACTGATGACTAAAAGGATAAGGTAGCATCAGTGGCAAAAACGCAATTTAAGGAAATATTTTCCATCTATTATTTGAATATTACACCCCAAAAAATTATAGTATTTTACATTATTTACAACATAATATTATTTTGTATTAAGAACCCTGTTTTGTGTCATGTGTAGCAAATGATTAATCATATTTTCAGCAGAGTTTTTCTAAGTATTTCCCTGGTGACGAGGAGAAGTTCAAAAGCTGTATGAATTGGCAAAGCGTTTATTTGCTTGCAATAAGTTTAAACTATTGTAACCTTAATTTAGCAGGTCACTTCTGGATAAATGTTCATTGATCGCTGGGAACTGGTTCTCTGCCTGAAATCTCAAAGCATCAGGGAGTTCAGCCAGTTCAGACACACTGGCATTTGACATGAGCTAGTAAGTAACTTTAATAAAATATTTAAAAATACATCAGTACACACATCATGCAAATAGTGACCGTATGTATGATTTTAGGAATGCATCCAGAGTAAATAGATGTAAAAATGAATAAAACAATCTTCTCAGATTCTATCGGCAACTGAATGGATTGATAATCAGCTTTAAGTACCAATCTATTGCTGATCTTGTCAAAAGCAGTGTTTGAATCTCAATGTGTGTGACGTGTCTTACTGAAATGATTTAACTCCATTGATAAGGTCCAGATGAAGGCCATGTTCATCAGCTTTAATAATTAACACTGTGATGGCCAAGCATTCATTTGACCTTGAAACTACAGATAAAACAAACAATCTGCTGCAATCAAATCATTCTAGACTGTATCCTCAAAAAGCCTCTTTCCACATGTTTATTTGCCTCAAAAACAGTTGCAAAATGCTTAAGAAGTGAAATGTAGCATCATATGTACATAACAGTAAAAAGTGTGAGGGGTTCATAAAGTATTATATATTCATAAAGTTTTATGGCTGCTGTAAGTTTTCTTGTGCATTTAAAGCATATATTTAACTGAAAACAGCTTTTTATAGTCTGTTTTTAAACATTTGCTGTTACTCCAAATCTAAAGACTTGGAAATACCATGTTTGTGTTACAGTGTGCAGGAAATACATTTTTTGATTAAACGTCTTGAGTATAGCATGGTATGACACTTATAAAGGATGGAAGAAATGAGGCTTTTTACTTAAGAAAAGGAAAGAACATGTTTAATATATTAACCACTTAAAAATGCAGGGTAATTAAAAACTATTTGAGAAGCTCAATACCTGAACTATTAAAATGCGTATAAATAGTTCATCAAATAAAAAGTAAAACTTGTGGTATTGATACGCAAAACTGGATCGTACAAAATCGTACGAGTGAGGTCGTATAAATTTTTAAGAATTAGCACAAATTTGTACAAATATGTACGCGTAGCATAAACACGCCAAAGTCCATTTTTGCTCATCAATACCACAAGTTTTCATTTTATCTGGAATATATTTATACGCACGTTCATGAGATCAGGTAAGAGCAAATTCCTTGACACTGTTGGCTTTCTTAGTTGGGGTTTAACTGACAAGTATTAGCAATTTCCCTAAACTGGAACTATCGGATGAGAACAAAACTTTTATTAAGACAAAAGACTACTGAATTGAATTTATTCAAAAGAGATTAATTTTGCAACATCAAGACATTTTTTTTTTCAATTTATGTAACAAAAGAACAACAAATACATTTACAAAAACAAATAACAACGTCTCGGTTACGTATGTAACCCTCATTCCCTGAAGAAGTGAACAGAGACGTCACATGGCATATGGCAGACGAATTGGAATCTTGCTTTGAGGGACCAATCTACTTTGCGTGCATGAAAACACGGCAATGAAAATTGGCATGCGCTGATTGCATCCAACTGCAGCTGATCTAGAGGTCTTCGCACGTCCTGATTTTGCTGAGTTAGGCGTGTTCCTGGGTTAACAGATTTTGTTGACCCTGGAACAACATTTTATTCCAAAATTTTAGTTTAGATGACTGATACTGATGTACAAGCACTAAACACTGATTGTAAGCCTAAACTTCACAAAAACCATAAACTGGTTCTTCAAATCTGATTGGCTGATTGATCTGATTTCCAGCTTTAATAGTATACTTGCAGTCACGGTCGGTGACGAATGACTAATGCAATACTTTTTTTCTCCATCTTAAGTCAACTTCAACTGTTTACTCTTTTGAACTACAATAATGATACCTTTTGTAGGTTGTAAAAGACTAAATATTTATTTATTTATTTCAAAAACACACAGAATAATGCGGTAAACTTCACTGCGTGCATGTTCAGTAACAGTCTCTTCTCCAGTGAGATAAAACAATACAAAACAAATTGGTCTTCTTATAAAACTTAAAGGAGGAATTCACTCATATAGCACGAGACTTAAATAGCTTATTCTGATAAGAGTGTATTGTTTCTATCATCACTGTGCTCTCTGAGCCGAGCCTGACCAAAATGTTAAATATACCAAGATGGTTCTTTCATATTATAATAAACACGTAAGAAAAAAATGCAATGCGTACTATGGCAGAGTAAAAGTCCCAGTTACCATAAACACATTTTGTGCGTGTGTGCGTTATTTTAATGCAAAGTTCTGACTGACTCTGGCAGATGCTGTGTTTTCCGATCAACTCAGGTATTACACACAGTGTTAAACAGACCTGGGACCCAAAGTAATAGATGTGGACCCAACCCAGACCCAGCTAACCATTTAAAATATAGACTCGAACCCGCAGGGGTCCCGGGTCGGGTCTCGCATCCTCTGTGAAGAGCTCTAAGCTGATCACAGCATGTGTATAAAACGGCAGCAGATGTAGCACACTTTAAGTTTTTGCTGAGGAGCCGAGCCGCAACCCGGCCACTCAGAGGCGGTACAGCACCATTGGCGATGGGACATCTTTGTTCCCTTCTTCAGGGAACGAGGGTTACATACGTAACCAAGACGTTTCCTTTCAGTCGGTCACTCTGATTCACGTCGGATATGACCGACGAATTGGGATCCCTACCAAAACACCATGGACGCTGACCCTTCCAGTGTCCTGCGGGAGTCTCCCTAGCAGTCCTCCTTTAGGCTGGGACTCTTACCACAAGATGTCAGTTACTATTTTCAAAGCACTACCCATTCAGTAACTTGTACTGGGAATGACCCTGTTCATTTGAACAGAGATGTATGGAAGTCCAGCCTTCCCGTAGGAGGTCTCAGGATGAATACACATACAGTATGGACAGAATTTCAGTTTGCATATGGAATATAGGAGCTGATTGAACCCGCATAATTGGCAGGAGTCTGTCGGGAAGGTCTTAACCGTGGAGTACAAACATGGGGTCCTCTTTGGGTACCCCATATGGACCCCGCCCTCTATCGGTTCTCAAGGATTCATCGAGTGAGGGCCTGGCGCCAGATGCTCTGCCACATCCGGCTGTCGAAGAGGAAGGAGGAACTCAGTAGGCTCAGTAGAGTAGAAGTTAACAAGCCGACCCGAAACCGGGCCTCTCAGTGCTTCTACCCATTTGAGGTGAGAACACAAGAGGATACCGGTTCCACATGAAGGCTATAGAATCTAGTGAACGTGTTATCTGGGCCCAAACTCAAGACACAATTTGTCGACTGAAAATGCTTGCAGGTCCCCTACCCTCTTGATGGAGGCCAAGCTGTGTGCCAGGTCATCCATGCCAAGAGTTCCCTCGGTCAGGGCGTAGAACAACTGGCAGTAAGAGGTTTCAGGAGAAAAAAGGTCTACCTGTGCTGCTCCAAACTGCTCCCAAATCAGCTGAACCGTCTGGGGATGGAAGCCTGTGAAGTGCTTGGTTCAAAACTCGCAGATTCAGGATCGGCTGTAACCCACCGCCTTTCTTGGGCACTATAAAGTAAGGGCTGTAAAACCCCGTCCTTCTATTGGCTGGAGGGTCCGGCTCTATCGCGCCCTTTGCTAGGAGGGTCATGAAGCAGATACCCCTGAACTTGAATCGCAACCCTGAATCGCATAGCCGAATCGAATGGTCCGGAGGAGTCATCCAAGCTTCCAGAGACCGAGCTAGTGGCACCAGCCGGACCTCCGACATGCATTGGGGGGGCAGCAAGGGGGAACACAAGGAGGTTGAGGCTGTGCCGTCAAGATGTGTCGAATGGCCTCAGTCTGCTTCTGGGCAGCGGATAACTGCTGCGCAAAGTTCTCCACTACGTTACTGAAGACGCCGGTCTGGGACACGGGAGCATTCAAGAACCGTGTCTTGTCTGTCTCACGAATGTCTGCTACTGGACCACCATCGTTGACATCGCACGACCCAGAGACCGCGCCATAAGCTTCATCACACATAGTGCGAGGTCGGTGGCGGAATACCCTTTAGCTGCGCCGTCTACAAGGGTGGTGAAGGAGGATGAACCACTGGGATGGTTTCTGGCAGTGAAAGGTGCCATCCATGTCTGAGTGAGCTCGTCATGCTCCGCGTTGGAGGATTCCACTCAATCCCGACCCCCTTGGTGGCCTGGGCAAGCATAGCCACCAACTCTGGATCAGTATCTAGCACAGTGGAATGCCCAGTGAATGCCACGCTGGCCGACACGTCATCTCTATTGCTTGACTCTCCCTCCGATGCAGTGATCGACATCTGTTCGTCAGGGGGAGCACCAAAGGTGACAGCTGGTACCCCTTGCGAGGGTCCAGACCGCCCCGATGGCAGCTCCACTGGTAACGGAGCACCGATGGAAGGAGGAAAGTTCCTCACCGTCACCGTTAGACCAGTCTGTCCACTACCGGAAGTAGCGCTCGGTCAGCTTTTATATCTCCTGTCAAACCATTCCAACCACGAAAAACCAGATCTAATTGTATTAACTTTTTCTAAAAAAAAACATTTAAAAACTTCTCACAACATTCTATAGAAGGAAACATTGAGACAGTATTTGAATTTAAAAACCTATTAATAGATTGAAACAAAATTTTAGGTGATTTTGAGTGCTGTGATATAATTTTTGAAAAAAGGCTGATTTAGCATCCTTTACACCCTTCTGATATCCCATACGTAAATCTAATAAAATGTGCTGTGAGATCATAAGTTTATCCTTTTTCCAGGCCCATTCAGCTCGCCTACACTGCTGTCAAAGAGCGCGAGTGTGTTCATGTAACCAAGGCTGATGATTAACCTTACTAGACCTGATCTTATATGGAGCAACAGAGTCTAATACTCCAGAACACGCCTGAGGTGTAGACTGAGTAACGGGAGCGTAAACAAGAAGGCTGAAAAAAAATCCCCAACAAGTGTGATCAGACAATAATAAAATAGTAGATAAGAACTCAGAAAGTTCATGAACGAAAAACCTGGCTATACTTTGGAGATCAATATACAACTACTCCCAATACAGATTTATAAAATTCAAGTCTTAACAACTGAACCTCGAAACTCTAGTGACATGCAGTCGATAAACTGTGACATTTATACTGCTGTTTACAGACAGTAGCTAAACCCCACCATGACATCTCACTGGGAATTAAAATATAATAATTAAAGTATTGATTAAAATATAGTCAGGTTGACAAATGTCCTCATATGGACTCTACTCATCCCCATTTATCCAAGTCTCTGTAATAAATAGGAAGTCCAAAACATTATCTGATATAAAATAATACAAAAAAAAAAAGAGTAGTGTCATCAGCCAGTTGGCTAATTAATGTGGTTTGATTTGCCACAGAAATACCTTTCAAATTACTTATTTGAATGTGGATGGTTAAAAGATGCAAAGGAAGCATAAAAAGAGAAGTCGAGATAGGACAGCCTTGACGGATGCCTCTCTGTATTAAACCTGTGAGTAGTACCATGGAACTTAATTGAAGCATTGGCATTATTATACAAAGTTCAAATGCTTTAAAAATCCAGAAAAAGCAAAAAACTGTCATCCAAAATCAAATCAAAACATATCAAGAACAAGCCTGACTGACATTCATCTATTATATCATCTAGAACACATTTAATCTTCTAAATTTAAACTTCTTATAAAAATCTGCTCAAACTCTCATTTCCAGGAGATTTATTAAATTTTAGTTTGTCAATTGTCTCATTAATTTTAGAAATAAGATCTGTATCAAAGGAGTTAAAGAATGAATCCAAATTCTGTTGTCAGTATCTGGAAACTTTAGTCTTTATAAAATTCTCCACAATACTTAGAAATCTCTTTAGAATGGATTTGGATTTGCACTCTCCCTCCTCTAACCATCTCCTTCTTGGGTGAACAAAAGTACCCTTTACAAGATTTCTGGTCAACAGATTAATTCTCAGAAGGAATGCAGGAGAGGGTGACAAGTCTTTTAACAATATCAAGTTCCTCTGCTTTGTATTGCTCAGGAAAGGAAGGAAAGGAAAGGACGTGACATGTGGCCAGGTATGGTTGCCCATACTAGGAATTTGTGCTCTGCA
>JAUCMS010000044.1:7232417-7244183 GCA_032357445.1 Enteromius radiatus | reverse complement strand
CAACATATAGTTTTTTTTTTACAATAATCAAGCAACTTCATTAAAAGATACCTTTTTTAAAAAAAGCGATTGAAAAAACATTTGATTGGAAATCTAAGGGGCATGTGCTCTTCATTTCACTATTGATGTAAGTTGTAGCATTGAAGGAATGTCTGTTTACTAATTCTGCAGCATCACAGACAAAACAAGCAGAGACAGCAAGGCCACACTCTGCCTGTTATGACACCGCATCATCACTGTGAGCCTCTGGCCTGAGAGAGCCGCCGAGCGGGAATCTGTGGTAAATGTCATGTTAGCTCACAGCTGTAAGTGCTGGGATTAAACTGCTGCATTAGAAAAGCATGAGTCAAAGGGATGAAGAAACTTTGCAGCCTTTGTGATGCTGAGCAAGGCGTGCAGGGGGAATGATGACAGCCAATGAACCCCAACAACCATGTCGCAGCATCCCTCCAGGGGAGAGAGAGACACAGCTCAAACATGGCTTGCTTTCATTGCTTAACGTTCTGCCCCGCTCCTGCCAGGGAAAGTGAGAGAGAGGCTATAGAAAGGGCATTCATCAATGCCTCTTTTGTCAGGCGTGCTGGATGGAAATTAATGAAGGTGTTCATGAGGGGGTCTGATGTTATTAGTGTAACTTTAGGAAACAAAATGGAAAATTCAATTTACCTCCTCATTTTTATAGAGTCTTGGTTTTGCCCGGGGTGCCATTTTGTTTCAATCCTGGTCCTGACAGGGAAAGTAAGGCTTTTTTTTCCCCACCACAGCTCAACAGTCTTGTGTTTTCCTCACATGAACAAATAAACCCCCATTAGTCATTAGATCTACTGAGAAATGATCTTTATGTCATGCAAAGCTGAAGGGAAAATTTGCTAATCCTCCATTACACACTTTTTCTGGGGGGAAGGGGAGCAGCAAAGAAGGCGTGCATTGTGTAAATATTGTTTAACAGGCACTCAAATGCTATTACAAGTCATTTCTAATTACCCTAAAACAACATTCAATTTCCAAACGACAAGAGTCGGCAGTCATTTTGTGGTTTAAATAATTATTCTTATTCTAATAGCTGTTCAGTATTACAGTATAACCTTTGTAATGTCACAGTGTACACTTTATTGTAGTTTGTGGTCTGAAAATGTCAATGAAAGTCAAGAGAGTCCACAATATTCTTTCCTTCTTTTTTTTTTTTTTTGTCCAATTGCTTAGAAACGTAAAAGCAAAACCACCTTTCATTAAAGAATTAGTTCACTTGGAGAATAAAAATGTCCTTATAATTTACTCAAACCTATGTCATCCAAGATGTTTCTTCCTTTTTTCAGTCGAAAAGAAATTAAGGTCTTTGGGGAAAAATTTTCTCCATATAGTGGACTTTAATGGTGGCCAACAATTTCAAGGTCTACTAATGTTTGTTTTGCATTAGGTCTGTGATGCACATCTACTACTTTACACATTACGTATTGATGTTAGAAATGTCTTCATCTGTGTTTTAGTGCTGTCAAATGATTAATCATATCCATAATAAAAGTTTTTGTTTACATGATATATTTATGTATACTGTGCATATTTATCATGTGTAGTGTGCAAAAGTCTTAGGCCACTAGTATTTTCAGCAACAAAACATGGTTTTAAGTGGGTTATTTCTATTATTTGTGGTAGCGTGTCAGTTGGTAATATCAGTTTACATTTCCAAACATTATTTTTGTCATTAATTGAAATAATGCAGTGAGATTAAGGAGTCTGACAGCAGCCAGTGCTCCACACAGAGATCTGATCTGATCCTCATCCAGTCTGTCTGGAGTCACATGAAGAAACAGAACAAACCGAGACAGACTCAATCCAGAAGACCTGTGCCAACGTCTCCAAGATTAAAAAAACCCTACCTAGAAAGCTACAGTACTGTTTAAAGGTTTAGACACTTAAAATGAGGATGCTTTCAAAAATAATACCATAAATAGATTTAATTTATCAATTAACTTCTATTCACTAAATCAAGTAAATACTGTACCTTTTCTGTTCCGAGGTACACTTTCAGGTAGCTTTTTTTGAGACATTGCCGCAGTTCTTCTGGTATATATATATTTCTTCATTTTGAAAGAAAATTATCAATAGGTTTTCTAGATAAGACACATATTCCTTGGCTGGGATTGAAGTAGACTATATGGAGAAGAATCCAGGAATGTCTTTTCTTTTCAAGTGGAGAAAGACTTGAACATCTTGGATGACATGGGGTGGGGGAAAAAATCAAGAAGTTTTTTATTCTGGAAGTGAACTAATCCTTTAACATTCACAAATAAGCAACTGACTAGTTAAGTACGAAAGCTTAATGAGCGTGAACAAACACCACATTATCAAAAGCATCAAGCTGAAGGTTTTTTTTTCTAAAATGCAAAGAAAAGTGGCTGAAAACCTAAGGTTTCACATAAATGTTCCTGCTTGTGACCTGCAGATCCCTTGAGTGAGTTAGGTGCTCTAGGGAATGAGGGGGCCTCTAGTGCAGTGGTCTGGCCTTTCTAAACATTTGTGATGAATTAGATCATTTCCTCTTGCCCTGAGAAAGCAGGCAGCACAGATGACTAAATTAAAGATACCTACCCTTCTGTGGACAGCCATGCTCTGTAAAGAGACAAGGGCTACAATGAGAGAGCGAAATAGGGTTTCAAAACAAACTTGCCTATGCGCAAATCGTGAGCATATAAGACTTGACAGCTGTTTTCTCAGGGTCAGCAATAGGAGAATCACATGACTGGCCTTTGTGATTCTTCCACCACTACCCACTGGGTGAGCCGGTTTAAAAATGACTTGTTATGATAAAACACACACAAAAAACCTGATATTTGTTTCTTTTTAAGAAAAAATGCATCAACTATATAAATAACAGAGAAATACATTTAAACATTTGATGGCAAAAGTTGGCAAAATCAGCCATTTATTGAAATGAAAAAGAACTAAATGTGAACAAACATCTTGATGAATATTTTAAGTAACAGTTCAAACTTCAATATACCGAACATATATGTCATTGCAACAACAGTGTCATACAGATTTTTTCATGGACGACGTCTCACACAGCCTCACGATGCAAGCCCAGAGAGGGAACAAACAGACAAGGAGCTATGGAGGAACATAGCATACTCGTCATCATCACACAATGCTTTTCCGACAACTCTGAAAATTATATACATATTCTTACAGCATTTACACCTTTCGAAACAATAGTACCACAAAAATAATCAACCGCCAAACAGGAACTTTATGGACGACAGACAAAAGTAAAATCAAACCACATGAAGCTGATGATAGCTGGAACAATATGACCAGTGCAAGGCTGACCGAGAGAAGTCAGGTGGGAAAATCTCGAGAATAGACTAAAACATGCTTCTGCTGTGTCTATTCACAGAGGTTTATATACATACAGCTCGTATCCATCATAAGAAAAAGTCAAAAAAAAAAAAAAAAAAAGTGACCGTAAGAGAGGATCAAAAGAAGTCTAAACACACTGCAGCTCTGCATTCATACCGATATGGCTTCCTGGCTCAGTGTGCCCAAGTGAAATAAGAAGCACCTGAAAGGTGCTGGCTTCAAAACATCTGACAGACAGAGGCAGAAAGAACAAAAGAAAAAAGGAAATATGAGTTGTTGTCTGCACAGAGATGGCATTGACGCAGCCATCTTTAAAGAGGCTCCTACACAAGCTGCATTACCTTTAGGCCGCAAAGAGGCTGAGTGTCTAAGGAGTCATGCAGATTCAGACAGTGAACACTGAATGCAATAAGCGACTAAAAAGTGCCGTCAACTTAAAATGCTTTGCCATGTAATCTTTCGAGATTTCAAAGACAAAGATAAGCAGGTACCAAGTTCAGACCAGGTTGGGGAGGTCTGCTCCCTCTTTTAGACATGGGAGACTTTCTGAGACTCCCGCGCCTGCTTGATGCTGTAGAGCCATTTAATGACCCGGGCGTTCCGCTCAACAGCGGAAATACCATAGGGAACGCGCTCCCCAGCATCGTCTTCTTCGTCGGTCAGGTCGTCGTTGCTATGCCGCGACTGCTCACAGTCCGAGCTGATCATGCTGGCACTACGGAAGTTGAGCGACACGATGTCAGAGTTCGCTCGGGCGAAGCTTTCCACTCCTACGCTCTCCAGCTCCTCGGGATCCAGCCCACAATAGTTGAAGAAGCGCTCCACGTCTGCCCCGGCCCGAGCATAGCGGTCACTCAGGTCTGACTTGGAGCGGTGCAGAGAGGGCCTGCGGGCCACAGAACTGCCCAACTCCAGTTCCGCAGCAGTGCTAGATAGTGTCTCTCTTTCAGAGGAGCAGGGAGCATTGTCACATGCAGCTAAGGCCTTGGCACTAGGCTTGGGCGGCAGCGGTGGTGCGGAAGAGCTGCTGCTGCGGGCCGCTCTCAATGGCTTGCCATTGCACATGCGGCGAATGTCTGAGGAGCTATGGGAGGCATGCAGAGGTGAACGCTCGCCATCAGCCTCGCACGACCTCTCCTCCAGCAGCCTTCGACTCAGGTTCAAGTTGCCTCCCTGTGGACTGTGTCGACCTTGCGTGGAAGGTGGTACCTTGAGAGAGTCTGCAAAGGAGCGACATCCAGTTTCCGTCAGCTCGGACGAGCGAAGCGGCGCCCAGCTACGTGCCCCAACTTTGTGCGATGTCCCCTTGGCGGGCCCCTCGGATGAGGAGGAGCTGTTCAAGATGTTCTTCAGGATCTCCAGGTTGAGATTCTCCCGTTTGGTGGTGGTCGCGCAAGTGTCCGACTTGGCGTTGTTGTTAGAGGCTTTCAAGCCAGATCCCACACCGCCGCTTCTCTTGACAGGAACCGGGCAGACCGGGGGCTTGGCAAGTACCTGTGGCTTGATGGGTTCCTGCTTAGCGTTGATGACCTCCTGGCTCTTCACGTACTTGGCCTTGTCAGCCTCCAGCCGCTCCACGGCGCTCAACCGCTTTGGGTTAGGCTCGATCTGCCGGCGGAAGTAGTCAGGCCCCTTATTGAGGATGCGGAGTGGGACAGCAGAGGCAAAAGCCCCACCCTGACCGGCGGGCTTGCTATCTGCCTGTAGCGTCTCGGTGGGCATCTCTGCTGGTCTCTCGGCGGCCGCCGTGGTGGATTCCGCAGTGGACTCTCGTCAAGGGGCAGCCTGGAGGCACACACATCAAGCCAGATGACCGGACTATTAATCCTGTCTCCACTGGCTGTCAGCAGTGAGGCCTCATACTCACAGCTCATTAATTAGCCCCCGCTTCCTCCACACAGCCAGACCCCTCACGGCGGAAAAAAAAAAAAAAAAAAAAAGAGCACTCAGCTCCAGTCAGTGTCAGCACACCCGTCAGGCTCGGCCAGCTGGGAGGGAGCACCAGAGGATTGTGGGGAAAAGCCTTGTCGCTGCTCCTTTGTTCCTGGCCAAGGCTGAGAATCTGAAACACACAAGGACCAACCCTGTTAAGGGAGCAGGTGACATCACATTCCTAGCAACAACAGGAAGAGCTACGACTCTGGCGTGCTGTTGGCCAGTGAAGCAATAGAAAACAACTAATGGAAACACATGCACACCTCAATATCAGTGGAATTAATATCATTTGGTTGGTGGTGGTGAGTGTGGGTGAGACAATCTAAGACTTTAATCTAGGAATATTTATGTAGGCTAGTGCACTGTGGTCTCATATGTATAACTGCAATTTATCTAGCAGTTATCCTTCAATGAAAATCCTTTATTTGATATATTTCCATTGTTTATCTCAATAATCATCCAATGAAGCAAAAGCAAATTTGATTACCCAGCTTTCTTATTTACTGCTTGTAATTATTTTTTATCGAAATGTCATTTATATATTCTCATATAAGTGAAAACAGGCAAATTATTCTCATGCAAGTGCAAAGAAACAATGATTCAGCAATTTGTGTGTGAGTGTGCAAGTCTTCCGCTGCTAGAGAAATACAGACGTATGATCAGGGCTCATGTTCCTGCCAAAACCCTGAGGCTGTTTGCAGGGGGACAAGAAAAAAAAATACACATCGAAGAGAGAAGGAAACATAAAATGGTGGAAAACTTTCCTGGTCTCATAAATAAAAGTAATTACAGAGGTTTTTGGATAAGAGTGTTGGTGGTGGCCACAATAGTTTTGGAAATTGCTATGACGAAGCATTTTATGGCACAACAGTATGTCACAATCTCCTGATTCAGTCTAAGGCCTGCAGAGATGAATAAAAGAAATACACATCAGCACGGCCATTACCGAGGCAGCAAACAAGAGTCTTTTCTCTGTGCTCAGGCCCATTTTATATAAGCCATCACAAGCCTAGGGTATTTAGATCAAAAATTATACCCTTTCATGCTTGTGTAGTTTGATCTATTATTCTAAAATAAATATCAATCATATTTTTGTCATGTAGTCTGGAATATTATCATGATGACATGACATTAGTTAATGTCAAATCTGTAAGAAACATTATCATATAAACGACACCCATATCTGATTTAGTTGTTGATCATTTTTGTACATCTACCTCAAGGCATTCAAATCCAGTGATTACAAGCTCACTGGGGATTTTATTGTTGTATAGCAATCAGCTTTGCCAAAATATCATATAATGTAATTACAAAAACTCCCATTAGCAAGTGAACCTCACTGGACCCAAAAGCACTTTTTTCCCACCCAAGCACTTAAACCATCCCCAGAGTCACTTCTTGGATAGATAAGTCACACAGGCTTTGCAAAGTCTTAGAAATGTCAAAGGAACATTTAAGAAAACGGAATAAGATTGCCTTTATAAGATCAATCCTGCTTAAGTTACACTTCATGTGTGGCTTGCTGTTGATTCACACAGAAAATAATCTAGAAAAGCACACTTAAGCGTATGTGATAAGAATACATTTCTAAGGGCTCTACTGTACAGCATATACATTCTGCAGTATAGCATTTTTTAGTTCCAATTGACAGCATGCCACATAAAATAAAGCTCAATTTGTGTTTAAGACTATTGCTGGTGGAAAAAACAAAACAGTTTTACACACATAAAACAACTTCTACTAATAAATGCATGTGAATTATACATTGTAATATTGAGAAATGTTACACTCTAAACCATTTTGCCAAAAACAAGCATACACAGCAAACAACCTTGCAGCCACCTGGGATTTAGCTAGACATAATATGAGCAGACCTTGATGAAAACTGTGTTTTCAGCTCTTTAATAACGATATCAACAATGACTGTTTATAGGTTTCAGGAAGGGGTCAGTGATTATGAGCCTAAACAGCATATGGGCAATGGGCTTTTCACTTTAAACATAATTACAGAATACAGAGGAGTCTAAAACACGGGTCATGAACAGAGTAATAATTGTAACGATCTCCCAAAACGCCCCCGCAAAGAAGAAAAAAACCCTGTCTCCTTTAATCCTCTATGCTGAGCGCTGTAGCCCCTTCCCCCAAAACAGAGTAAGCCCAGCTGTGGGACTCCAGCCAAGAGCCATCTCACATCATTTCATCTCCCTCCAAAGCCCTTCTGAATTATCAGAGCCAAAGACAATCCCCACAGCCTTCTCAACGCACCCGCTCACCCTTATCGTCCATGTAAGAATAACACTTTACATCATCGCACCATCCCTGTGAGTTGGCCTGCTGAAATGAAACAGCGATTTATTTTGCTTCAGGATCAACGCATGCAGGCCTCTATACATACTCTATTTCATCAGAAAACTACCCGTCACGTGTACACAAATAATCATTAAAAGAGTTCTTCTGTGGCTTTAGCAGTAAATACACTATTAATTCATTAACATGCATTATTACATTCATAAATAAATATTATTTTAAATAAATAAATATTAAAAATTGTTTGTAATTTCATGAGTTTTTTTTTTAAGCATTTCCTGTGTACAGCTAACATACCATAAAGCGCATAAACGAGTGTGTTTTCCATGTTAGGAATGTGCTCTCAGTCTCAACTGCAACATGTAAGCCACATCCCAGTGCGCCTCGGGTCATAAAAATCACAGAAACACGCACAGAAAATACGCCACATCATCTGAGCCGTTTGGCAATGTAGCAACAGAGTCATTAAATCCATCTAGTTGTCTGTGA
Source organism: Enteromius radiatus (assembly GCA_032357445.1). Classification (NCBI taxonomy): domain Eukaryota; kingdom Metazoa; phylum Chordata; class Actinopteri; order Cypriniformes; family Cyprinidae; genus Enteromius; species Enteromius radiatus. Next base: position 7,236,095 of record JAUCMS010000044.1, on the reverse strand, counting down.
GGCCAAACTTTTTTTTTTTTTTTTTACCAACTCCAAACACATGATGATCATGCGAACAGCTCTTAGGCAGTTTACAACAGAAACTGCCAAAAAAAAAAAAAAAAAAACGAAACATAAAAAACTGCTGCTTTAAGGCCACATGACTTTTTCAAACAATAATATAAATGTCCTCAACACGTTACTTCTAGATTCATGCAGGTCTGTTGCGTGCGTTTATCAACTCTGAGATGATATTAAGCTCTAATGTCCCTCTGGGTGTATTGGGTTGCAAAGTCGTGTAGAAAACAAAGAGAAGATTGGATATCAGCTGAAATCCTTTTATCACATTTGGCTAAAGGCTCGTCCTCTAGTAACATTTCTCTTTTGAGGAGAGTACAGTATGAAACTGCTTTTGGTGTGAAAAACAAATATATTTTCCATATTATTATATATTATGTATTATATAATATTATAATTATAATGTCTAAAAATAAACATACAAAATTATGTTAACATTATTTATGAATAATAAAGTCACGTATATATACAGCATGTAATAATTGTATTTTTAAACGCCAAAACTATAATTGATAGATTTTATATAAAATTTCAAAAGGTAACATCTCATAAAAATCTGACTTTTTCTGTATGTAATAATATGTTATAAGAAGCTGAAAAAAGCACAAATATCAGAGCATGTCCAAACATCTCAGGGACCCCAAAATCACCTCAGACTCCAGAGGGTTAAGTGCTACAGTATAACCAGGTTCCCAGTGGATCTAGCAGCCCAGAAAAGGTGGGGAAAAAAACACAACGCAGTCATTATTTTGGGGAAGACTTTGTCTGCAATGATGTAGAATGGATATGATCTTATAATATTACCACCCCTTAAACTGCAAGTTTTCACCCACGTCTGTTGTATTTACACAAGCGACAACGATGTATCCGTTCTATCGTCTTCACAAAAGTTTGAGAAAAGCATGCTATCTGTTCTGTGTTTGGCTGCACTGACGAGCACTGAACACTAATTAGAGTCCAAAGCTCACAGGAAACAAGAGAGCCAGATTTATTGATTTATTTACTGTATATTACGCTACTGTCACACAGATATAAACATGCAAAGACATATTCCCAAAGACACAACCAAATTTTTCATGTGTGTTTTTTACAATAAGTCTTTAAAGACAACTCGCATGCCGTGTGACAACCTTGAAACATATCGATTCAGGATAATGTACATGATAATTATACAATTAATGCTGAACCACTGATGTCACATGGACTATTTTAAAGATGTCCTTTACTACCTTTCTGGGCCTTGAACGTATCAGGGTCAGAAAGCTCTCAGATTTCATCAAAAATATCTTAATTTGGGTTCCGAAGATGAACTTACAGGTTTGGAAGGGTGTTGAACCATCCCTTTAAAAGTCTTTGTGTAAAGAAAATATGCTTTTAAAAACAAGCGTGCAACACACATGCAAACCCACTTGATTTGAGATCTTGATCGTAGAGGAAGCAAGACTTTTGGCCCAACTGTATATGCATATGTTCGCAATAGTTTCATAAGATTGCACCACAGCTAGCCGTGATGGCACATAGCTAAAAAGAACGAGCGGTAATATTGGGAGCGTCAGTGTGTTGATAAACTGCTATATAAGCAACAGATTCTGGTGTCCATCTGTTATCTGCTCACACCAGCAGCAGCACGAGGCTGTGACATTAGAGCTGGTTGCGTGCTGTTGTGTTCAGTGGGCTGGACCATAGTGACAAGAGCCAGCAGACGAGCACCGTCCCCCAGGGCAGAGCAGCTCATTGGCTCTTTCCGTCTGTCACTCATCCAGACCCAGGCCCACCCTCACAGCAGGTGTGTGTGTGTGTGTGTGTGCCCGATTACATAATAACATGATATATAGAAGCTACAAAACCAGTCGCAGTGTGTCACACATTGTCTGATCCACGGTGCAACAGCTTGCCTATAGACGCATTATAGAGAGCAATCCAATCTAAACTAAAATCTAAGACTTCCTTTGTTCTCTGTGACAGACAGTTCATGTATAGGGGCATTGTGGTTTTCCATAAGTCAAAAAGAGAATATGCTGCCTGACATTTTTTGACCATTCATATTGGTCAGGCCTTTTTAGGGTCTACCATTCACGCAAAAATAAAATTCAAACTCAAATCCGAAAGCCATCATGCATTTAAAGAGTGCAGGAAAAATCCCAGAATCTCAAAAGACTGTATTTGGAAGAAATGTCAATTCGCGTCAGTCATCAAGAGCCACAAATCATCTCTGGCATCACTTCCAGTTCACTATCACCATCTGACATTGCCTCTGCCAGAATATCCAGACAGAAGACATATTTGTCGTAGACACTTGAATTTTATTTGTGATGCTGGCACCGAAGGGCCCACAGCGTTCTCAAGGATATTTGCAATCTCAATTCCTCCCCTGCAAATCAAAGGTGCTCTGTGATAGAGGAAAGGCTTTGAAGACTAAAGCCTAAGGTAAATAGCGAACCTATTAAAAGGCATCATTCTGACATCCAGACCAAACACAGGACGTACTGTGCTTTGTCAGGGGATACCTGGCAGGCACAGGTAGCAACAGTGCATCTATTCTGGGGAGGTCTGCAAAGCACTAAAATATAACTGCACACAACCAGAATGTGTGAGCTTTTCAAAGCATAAGCACAATTTTCTTGATTTTGTAGCGAGCAACTTTGGATTTTAGCACATTTAAATGTGCTTGCTTCCTTATGGGATACCCTTTAGGAATAACCTTTAAGCCACCTTCAAAAGGTCATGCTAACAGAGATGCATTTAAGTGTTGATTTTGGAGACTGGCTACTTCTGACTGCAAATTTTTGAATTGTAGAGTAAATCAAAAAGCGTGAGTGTAAAAACAATTAGCAAGGCTTACTTGTGGTTGTTTGTGCAGTACCAAACCTAATCTGTGGCTTAATGAGAATGATGTTAATCTAGTTAGTGTAAATGTATGCTAGGGACATTAACGCAGACTGAGGATCCTTTAGTGCCAAGCCATGACCCAGATTATGCTGTACTAGAGCTCATGGAACAAATCGTATCACTCATGACCTTACTCTTGCCCTCATCACTGCCAAAGCTTAGGTGCTTTGATCACTCATAGAATATAGTGAATGAGTAATGAGCATATGTATACAGTTTGACCGTAAACTATGAGGAAGCCACAGTGGACTCATCAGTTAAAAAGAGGATGTGTCCTCACTGAAAACCCTAAGCTCTCATGCACTTAATGCTTTATCCGTCCCGGGTACGGGAGAAATAATCCCGTTAGTGCTACTCAAGGAGCAGTGAGACAACAGCAGTGACGGAGAATGTAGGATGGCGTCAGATTATGTGTTAACATTGTTCACAGCGGAGGAGAAAACACTTAATAACAATGATCAAAGACAGTGCTCTGTATCTGTATGTAATCTGAACAAAAGTATTTAAAAAACTAAATTACGAAGCGATGATCAAAGATGTCAAGTTTGAATTTGTACTTAAAAAAGCAAACAAACTAAAAAGACGAAACAAAAAACACACCAAAAAACAAAGCACATTAACCCTCTGGAGTCTGAGGTGATTTTGGGGTCCCTGAGTTTGGACATGCTCTGATATTTGTGGTTATTTCAGCTTCTTATAACATACTATTGACCAACATAAAATTGTTTTTGT
>JAUCMS010000044.1:7220543-7232317 GCA_032357445.1 Enteromius radiatus | reverse complement strand
TAGTAAGTTTTGAGAAAATAAAACTAGCTGAAATAAGGCCATACAAGCCATAGTGAATGGCCCTGAATAATAATGTAAAGTAATCAGCGCATTAGGCTAGAATATTTACATCAGAACAATTTTTAACATTTATTTTTATTTTTTTTTTTTTACATAATGTACATTTTCAAGGTAATGTGACTAAATTAAATGTTTTGGCAGTATAAAATAAAATATAAAAAAATGAAATAAAATAACAGTATTAAGTAACATTTTTAAACAAGGCAATGTCACTGCAAAACAAAAACAAAAACAAAACATCAAAAATTTAATTTAATTTAATTAAATGATAATATTAAGCAACATTTTTAAACAAGTTCATGTGGCTGTAAATTAGAAGGTTATGCAGCCTTGGACAGCTGTTTTTTGCCACACTGCAAGTGGAGACCATTTCAGGAGTGTTTTGTAACACAAATAAACCTCCAACTTTTAGATCTAGCTAGAAAAATCATCTCAGGTTAATTAAAAAATAAAAAGAAGTATGAGAGAAACATCACAGATATAAACAATTCTCTCATTCTCTTTTTTGTTAATAGTATAAACTAATTGTGGACAATAAAAAAAAAATGGCATCCCAAACATCATATGATAACTGTAAACAGCTTATTAGCAAGTCTGGAACACCTTTGCTTTGTCATCGCCTTTACCCAGATGACCAAACTGAGATCTGCACTTCTGAAGGGTTGGGAATGATCAAAGGCTCGTATACTCCGTAGCTTAAGACATGGGAAAAACTTATCCTGCTCTAAAAGCTGCTCCCTCAGGTAACTCATGTTTTTCTGTGAAGGAACATCTGCTAATGCACACAATATCAAACACAACACACTAAAAAAGGACCTGGGAAAGGAAAAAGACCCACTGTCCCAAGTACTGTGGATATCATATGATGATATCTTATGAAATGTTTGTTGGTGTATTATTGACAGAAGGTTGGTGGCTGTGTGCAACTAGTCTATAAGTTATACTGGATGGGAAAGCAGTTACTAAATATCACATACGTACCGAACCTGTGTGTGGCTCAGGTTTTAACAGCCTCTGAGCTGCTGTCCGAGCTGCCCTTGTCTTCCAGCTGCTGCAGGTTATCAGTGGGGGTGATGCCTGGCCAAGAGAAAACAGCAGGTGAGATGCAGCCATCAATATGAATCAACAAGAAAAATGTTAGTTTATTCAAATAATAATATGGTTACAAGCCAGGTAAAGTTTTTGTGATGTTTACACTTGAACTAAAGCTTTTATGCAAATAAGATTAATTCTAAGAAATGAAGACTCTGAGTTTTCTTTTGTTTTGTTTTTCAATTATGACAATAGTATAGGATACCAAACGATCCATGCAACTATACAAAAAATTTATAAAATAACACTAGTAAACAATTTATATAGCACAGTGGGAAAGTAGTAAATAAATAACTATTAAAAGGGAAATAAGCAAACAAACAAATACATATTTTTAAATGTTTACAATATTTTTAAATTATTTTAAATATTATTTTATTATATATATATATATAAAATAAAATCTGGTATTGCTGAGCAATGGTCTTGGTCTCTGTGATGGCAAGGACATTTGCAGTGGGCCGCATAAGTGCAGAGAGTGAATGATGAGTGTTTATGTGTGGCGCTCACAGTGTTCCTTCTCTTATACTGTGTTAATGAATCATCATGACACTACAGAAACAGCAGATGTTAGAACTTCGCACACTCACAAGGCTACAGTTTGTCATCTTATGGGAAGTTCCTCCCGACGACGCGGACATTCAAGTAATGAGAAAACCCGTGTATAAACTTGCCGCTTAGAGCTCAGCAGCACTTTAATGAAGCAATAACCACATTATTACCTCCTGGCTGGTACTATGGCTGGTACACGACCTAACAGCAAATCTCACATTTACAAATTTACAGTCACTCTATTAATGCTCCATTTTGTTTAGCTTTTCCACAAAATATTTTTTTTCCTCAGACTAATCAAGATGCACAGATGAGATGTCAAGCAGGCATATTTATCATGTCATCCCTCCCTAAAATGTTCAGTGCAGGGCACAGTTCATGTGAACTCACATTTACAGTCACTCCATACATCACACACACTTTGAGTTAAGACTATGAGAACCACTGATCCATCAACAAAACGCAAGGTATCTTCTTTGAGAAGCTTACAGAAACAAGAAGATAACCAGTGGCTCTAGGTCTATATTTCCGGGGTGTGAGATGGAGGGTTTGCTTCACTGGCACAGGTCCAGATGCCTGACAGGAGTGGGTGTCTCACAGCATGTGCGAGAAGGTGCACCTGGTTTTGGTATATGAAGACTCCTCTTTGATAAGCTTGCAAATAGTTACAACAATACAACAAATGCATATTATTTAAAATATTTATCTAAATAAATTCACTTCATTATTATGTAAATTACAAATACTTTTTGAATTGAATAAAATATAAAAATATATATTTTTAACAGTAATTATTTAATTAAGCAAATAATAAAAATATTTAAATTATTTAATACTTATTTAAAATATAATTATAACAACTGTTACTTACATAATTTGTTTTTATGTAATAATAATAATAAATAATACTACAATGAATAAATCATATTAGTATATTATATAATTACATTTACTTGCATGTATGATTGTTAATATTTAATATGATTTATTATTACTCTATATAATAACAATTATTATTATTATTATTATTATTAATAATAAATGAAAATATTTGTGTAAAATAATTTTGTTTATGTAAATATATACATTAGTTAAAAATACAACAAAGGTAAATAAAATAAATTGTAAATAAACAACTTATGTTCATAAAATTAAGATTACTGAAACAGGCTGTGAAGTGACTACGAAATCAACATTGACAATTCTGATTTGTATTGCAATATTTTTTTTTTATAAATAATTTATTCATGCACATTATTTTTTTAAAAATTAAATTTGCAAAAACCAATGGTCCAACAATTCCAATCATTTCCCAATGGGCAAAATTACATCTTATTCCAAATTTTTTCCACAGATTTTCACTCAGATAAATCACAACAGGGAAGAAAAAAAAAAGTATAATTTTATGCTGACCTTAAAATAATTGTATACAAACGAATTGAGAATTTCAATATAAACAAAGAATACCTAAAATGCATAGAAGTCACGCATTCTAGGTTAAGGGTGACCATGCTCCAAAACGACTAATAGAAGAACATAAATCCCAGTGAGAGCTGTTTGAGATACTACTCGAGCACAGAGAGCGCTTTCGCTTTTCACGTGGACATTTGGCATTCTGTTCAGACGCCACTCCTCACAGAGCCAACCGCCGACTTTCACAGCTTCATTTATCTGTGAGCAAACACCAAAGGCTGCATTATCATTCCAAACGAGTCCAGAGACATGAATCACATACAACAGCATGTGGGTGAGTCAGTTCCCAAATCTACAGCCAACAGTGTCAACTTCACGTACTACAGCACTCGTACTCCACTTCAAAACAACACAGAACCAAACACTGCGAAACAACAACAAAGATCCAGCAAACAATCGTAGTAACATCCCTGAGATGATCTGTAGACATCAAACATCATCAGCCAGATGCCAGATACCATTATACTGCTGAATGCAAGAGCTATTTATGTTCAGGGTGTCTCTTTCAACACAAACTCTTCACCTTGGATGCTACTCATCTTTGATGGGGCTCCCATCCTGCCGTTCTGCCACCAGCAGCCGCAGAATCAGCATGTATCTCTCAAAGCTCTGTTTTAATGAGTAAACAAGCTACAGCCAGGAGATTTTATATCAGTAGTTTTTTGGCTTCATATGGCAAACCAATACAAAATATATTTTGTATTACTACTTGTACAACTAGTACTACTAATACTATTACTACTAAAACTACAACAACTACTACTAAAAACTATGAAAACTAGTACAACTACTACTATGAAAACAACAACTACTATTACAACAACAACAACTAATAATATTACAACAACAACAACTACTACTACAATTGCAACTACTTTAAAAGCAAGGTAAGCGATTTTTTTCAAAAAAGCTTCAGAAAACAAATAGCTAAACAAACTAAGCAAAGGCCAGTTTAAAGGCTAAAGTATACTTCAGGTATCTGTATTACATAATTTTTGCCATTAAGAGGGCTCACAGATAGCTACGCACCATGTGCGCGTGCAGGCAATATATTGAGACCGCATGGACTGTCTGCGTACAACAGTGTATGTGCGAGAAAAATGCTGAAAGAGTGCATGTTAATTGGTGCCATTGCGCATGTATCGAGCTCGTCCATCCGCACTAATCGGCGATTGAGTATACTTTGAAAGCTGTGCTGTGAGACAGAACAGAACGCAGAAAGTGAAGTATACCAGGGCCTTAAGTCTACCTACACAGGACGCAATAAAGCGACCATTGAAAACCATTTGAAATTTGTATCAGCAGTTTCTTGTCGGAGATTTGTTGTGCCACCCACTGTCGTGAGGATATCGCGAAGTTCTCGTGAGACCAATCACATCTCATGAGATCTTGTGCCATGAGATCTCGTCACACCCCTAATATTCTGCATTATTTTCTATACATATTTTTGTCTCCAAAATATATGATTATCTTAATAAAAATATGTATTTTAATACTAAAAAAGGCAAATCATTGTAACATCAATGTTATTATTTTATCTCTGCTCTCCATATCAGACCTGCAAACCAATTTAGGTCACACATTATTTTAAGCCCAATTTTCGGCATTAACAAACCAATAACTACAACTTTTCCCTCAAACTCCTAATTTGGTGCTGTATATTAATAGTTAGCACGGTAGTCAAGTCAAGTCACTTTTATTTATATAGTACAACACAGATTGTAGCAAAGCACCGAACATTACTACTAGTAATGTTTTAATAGTTTTTAGTAGTAGTTGTTGTAGTTTTAGTAGTAATAGTAGTAGTAGTAGTAGTAATATGAAATATATTTTGTATTGGTTTGCCATATGAAGCCAAAAAACTACTGATGTAAAAAACTCATTAAATGAGTTTACTTATTAAAACAGAGCTTTGAGAGATACATGCTGATTCTGCGGCTGCTGGTGCCAGAACGGCATTATGGGAGTGCCATCAAAGAGGAGTAGCATCCAAGGTGAAGAGTATAGACTCAATCCTATACTCCTTGAATTGTGACTACTGAAATACCCTGTACTTACCTCCTTGTTCTCCTTCATTCCAGTTTGTCTCCTGTGTTCCTAGGAAGTCCCAGTGTTTGTGGTTGTCTCTCAGCTCCAACGTGTCTCCTCCATTTGAGGACACTTTTCACAACCTACCGTCAGGGTTTGGAACCCAGATTTCGGCTGATGTTGACTGCTTATGATTCCGTCAGATTGGAAAAATTCATTAAACTTTCTATTCACTGTTCAACTCGTATACAGTCCCGTTTGCCATAAAGCCTGAGCACTACAGCATTATTTCCCTACCAGCCGGAATCTCCCAACCCTCCAGAACCTGTCGACAGTGGAGCGGCAGAGAAGGCTGACCCGGGGTGAGTGCAATTCAACCTTCCATAGAAAGGATGCACCCAATAACTACCTGTGTAATGCTTACCGCATCCAATATTTCCATTCCAGTTTGTGCACTCCTTGACTCCGGTTCAGCCGGTAACTAAATTGACTTCATCACCAGGCACCTCTGCCGCCAGCTTGGACCCAAGACCACCGCCACTGAGACTGTCTACCAGGTTGAGTCCATAACTGGAAAGCCATTGAGTTGCAGAAATGTGAGACTCTGGGCTGGACCGCTGTCACTGCAGGTCAACCAATGCCACTCCAAAAAAATCGACTTGCTGCATCTGGAGGGTTCCACCGTGGACATAGTATTAGGGTGCCCGTGGTTGGTACAGCATAATTCCATCATCTCTTGGAAGAGGGGGGAGTCAAGAGTGCTATCCTGGATGTTTCCCTAATCTCCTGCTAACCCCTACAGTGAGCTTGAAGTTAAATGTCTATTGAGAAAAAATTTGTGAATATTCCAGAATGTTATGCCCCCTTTAGTGCTGTGTTCTGACCCAAGAGAGCAGCTCAACTACCACCACATCGGCCATGGGACTGTGCCATTGATCGGATTCTGGGTGAGCCAGTACCCCACGGCAGAGTCTATCCGCTATCGCTTTCGGGACGAAAAGCCATGGAGGAGTTTATAGAAGAGGCCCTCGAGCAAGGATATATCCACCCTTCTACATCCCCTGCTGCTTCAAGTTTCTTCTTTGTGGCCAAAAAGGACGGAGGCTTGCATAGGCATGTGGCAGAGTTCCTCCAAAGATTGTAGGACTTCCAAATCTACCTCAAGGCAGAAAAATGTACGTTCCATCAACCTTCAGTGCACTTCCTAGGATATATCATTGACAAGACTGGTGTCAGAATGGACAAGGGGAAGGTGAAAGCCGTCACCACATGGCCCACACCTACCACAATTAAAGAACTGCAACGTTTCCTGGGATTCTCAAACTTCTACCGTCGATTCATCAAAAACTACAACATATTGTCCAGTCCCCTCACTTTACTTCTCAAGAGTAAGCCCAAGTCTCTGTCCTAGAACTCAGCAGCATCAGAGGCCTTTGCCACATTGAAACAGCTTTCACCACTGCACCGCTCCTAACCCATCCCGATCATAGAGGAGGTAGATGATTCTACAAAGTGGACTCAATCCTATACTCCTTGAATTGTGACTACTGAAATACATACCCTGTACTTACCTCCTTGTTCTCCTTCGTTCCAGTTTGGCTCCTGTGTTCCTAGGAAGTCCCAGTGTTTGTGGTGTGTGGTTGTCTCTCAGCTCCAACGTGTCTCCTCCATCTCCTAGTGTCTGCCTTTCTCCAACGATCCTACAAAAGATAAAGAGATCTCCATTACTCTGCCTTTACAAACTGAAACTATTGGATACTCACCTCTCAAGACCGATCTTCTCTGTTCATACAACTTGTCATTCTCACTTACCTCCTGTGTAGAGTCTGCTTCCGTAACAGGTAGTCGTTTAGTTTAGTTATTGGACAGTATTAGTGATGTAGAATATGTGTTTTGCAAGTACTAATAAACAGCCAATGTGTTAATAGGCATTCTAATAAGCAACTAGTTAATGGTGAGAATTGGTCCCTATACTAAAGTGTAACATAAATTTTTAGGTTGTGACCAACCAGTTGAAAACTATTTATATATGATTTTTAAGGTGAGACAGAGATGGAGAGAACATCAGGCAGGATTGTGCTAAAGAGAGGAAGTCACATTCTAAATGGAGCTGGAAGACCACACAGAATAAGAAGCTCCACCTTACAGAGGCCAATGTGACTTAAAGAAACAAAAGGGTCCAACTTAGCGAAAAAACATAAAAGAAACCACTTCAACAATTCACAAGGAATCCATCCCTTCTTCTCTTGGGACATTTGATGGTTGGCAAAAAAGGAAATACTACAAACTTTAAGAGGCTCTCTTTTACTCAAGTTCTCCTACAGGAAAGCAGGACAGTCCCAAATCGCCAAAGGAGCATTCCCCATCGCCACACACCAAGGTTTATTTTGAGGAAACAGGCCCCATTGGGACCAAACAGGTTGGAGGTGTGGTGGCTTTTGCGCAGGCCCTTTTGTTTACCAACAAGGCCAGTGTGGGAGAGGCTGGCCTCCTTTGAGCAGGGAGATGAATGGGTTTGTTAGTATGTTAAAAGCCGGAAACAAGGAGCGTCTCTTCACTAAAAACATCCTTACATAGCAGCTCCGCTTTGAGAAAGAGGCCAGGCTATGGGCCGGCACCCACAACAGCTTAATGAGAGAGGGAGGAAACACACAAACACTTCTGGTACACAAAGTCCAAAATTACTTTTTTTGCAAATTTTAGAGTGAATATGGAAAATTTAACAGATGCAAATATTTTGTAGCAGCCCTCAAATTGTATTTTGCATATTTTTGTTTTATTGTTTTTATAAAAACAATATAGCAAATTAGAATATTATAATTATTTCTGATCATGTGACACTGAAGACTGTAAACTTTAAAAGGCAATTTTCTTAATATAAATAACTATCTCAGCCAAATATTGTCCTATTCTAATAAACCTACATCAACGGAAAGCTAATTTATTCAGGTTTCAAATGTATAAATCACCAAAAATTTAACCTTATGACTGGTTTTGTGGTCCAGGGTCACATATTTCACATTTACATTAAAACAGGTCAATGCAGCCTTGGTGAGCATAAAATACTTTTTTGGAGAAACATTTAAAGATCGTAATGACCTCAAAATATTAGTACAGCCATTCTCTGTGTTTAGGACACAGCACATCATAAAAATAACAAAATAAATCTTGTCCATTAAAATCATGAATGGACACAGATACAGAACAGTATCGTGCGAACATGTAAACATCAGTAGATCAGCGAAGGAATTTCAGGTGAGCTTCTGTTTTTCTATGGAGAGGGAGGTTGTGCGGTCTCATCATTATTAGATTGGACACACAGGAGTCTGGGGAAGGATCAGAACAGCAGCAGACGCTGGAAAGCTACAGGAGGATGGGAGCTGAGACAGAGAGAGGACACAGTGCTGAGTAAGGAGTGCTGCAGTGCCCGTCTGCTGCCTCACGATCTCTAAAGGTTTCATCAACGTTCAGCCGGCCCTAGTGTCTCACGCACAGGCCAAGGGCACGGACTCAGCACAAGCTTTTCCATAGGAAACTCAGCTAAAGGGCCATTCAGTGCTCCAGTGACTCCAGAGCCCGATACCATTCACGTCACTGCAAAGTAACTTTCTTTAGATTTGTCAAGGACAAAAGGTAAATAAAGACAAGGATTATTTTTCTCTGCCTGCTCAATCTGTTGCCAGCATCTTTGATTTTAAAAAGAAATTTAATCTTGTAAAGTGTATTTAATCTTTGATGAAGTAGCATAAACAGTGCTGGTATTATGTAAAGCTGCAATAAATCAATGATGGATGGAATATCAAATAGCCATGCCACGTGAAAACCAGCTGGAGACTCGACGGAAGCAAAACAATCTGGATGCAACATTGATGTGTGCATGCTGAAACACATGTGTGCCTTTATAATCCTTGATGTGTTTGCCCATTCACCTTTTATACTGATTTCAAGAACTCACTGTGAGATATTTTGGGTGGTGCACAATATCCTCTTATGAATAATGCCACTTAGGTCTCTGTTTACTAAAAACAAAAGCTTCTTAGAGTCGTGCATCATATAAACCAGTTCATCTGTATTTCATCATGCTCTATGCCATCATTACTGAAGAATGCTGGTTCAAATAATGGGAATTCATTTAATTGAAAATTTACTAAATTTACGTAATTAGAGCAATTTTTGCCTGGCGGTTTTAAAATAACTCTTCAATGTTCCCTGCTTTGCCTCCTCAGCTACCCAAAAAGTCTCAGTAACCTATCAAAAAGGAGAGAGAGAAACACAAACACCCACTGAAATCACAAAAAAAAAAAAGATAGAATAGAAAGCCAAAGAATTTGAGAGGAGGATGCAAACATTATGCATCTTGCATCATACAAAACGATCTGAGTGCATACATATTTATACACATGAGTTATTAGATGACATGAAATAGGGATGAGAGGATCGATCATTGAATGTGGAGAACTACAAAATGTATGCTGTGTTTTGTAAATACTTTCATAATATCAATAAATAATTATTTTTTCTTTTTTTTTATTCTTTGATTTCATGGAAAATGTATTGCAAATTGTGAACATAAAAGTGGACAAATTCTATTAGCCATGTTAGCAAAAAAAAAAAAAAAATATATATATATATATATATATATACACACACAGATTCATTTAAACATAATTTTTTAAATAATTTTTTTTACACATGCTTATTTTGAGGATAATAAAATATTATAATAAATGCCTATAATTAACCTTTACATAATCATTATATAATTTACTATTCTTAATTATTGTAATATGATTATTTTATTTTATCACCCAACATTATAGTACATCCTTTATTTTACAACACAAAATTTGAGCTTTTCACAGCGTGTTTTTTCTTTACAGAAAATGATAAAAATGAAGCAACGTCCCAGAAGTCACCACTAAAAGAATGAGAAAAAAAACGATGAGTGAAAGAGCAAGAGTAATGGATGTTATCACACACCTTCAATCAGCAGGATGGGCCGCACAACTCATGGTGCCGGATTACAGCCAGCCAGTCGTGACATCAGCTGTGTGCGTGATTCTGACACCGGCACAGATAAACACACACACACACACTCCTCTGCCCACTGCCACCCACTCCTCTCTAATCTAATAACAGCCCCTCTACCAGCTGCTTGTGTCGGCAGACAGCAGCGGCAGGACAGAGACAGTGCAGAGTATCAGCTATATTAAATTTTTATAAACTAAATCTTTCGAAGACAACCTGATACTGCTGTTCTTTTAATAAGTGGACCAGCTGGACAAAAGCACTGTGGATTCAGACCTCACCCTGTCTATTCACTAAAACCACAGTCATCATCATAACCTTACCTTCTAAATGCCTTCACACACAAAAACTAGAGCATTCAGCACAACACCACATTCTTCCCGAACATTGAGCCGTATGCTCTGTCCAATTAAAAAAAAAACACAGCAGGAATGGCAAACGTGAATAGCGGTGTCAGACATTCCTCTTCTATGACATCACTGTGTGATTTTGGGGTACATTTACAAGACAGCAATGTACCAAAAAGTAAACTTTTTTTGAAAGATTTTGCATCAGACGACAACACTATCAAAACAATCTCAATCAGAAGACTTTGAGACGCTCTTTTGCTTTTTCCTTTCCGGTCACCGTGATTTTGCCAAATAAGAAATGTTCCTGGATCAACATCTTTTGTTGATTTCGCTAACAAGTAACAAGTCATTCTAATTGAAAGTGACACTGACACGGTTTGTGATTTGTAAATGTTCTTGTGACAACATTTGGTCTGTCTGACCTGAAGACATTAAAAAGGCCTCCAGGGAGTCAGACTTAGCAGAAAACAAACTCCATTGTTTTCTACAATGGAATTTTGTAGAAAGGGGGGTTTAATTTAGTGTTTAAGTCCTAGGAGGTCTGTAATACCTGGATAAAGGTATCCTTGAGTCACTTCAGTCTTAGAGGGGCTCAGCCTGAGCTGAAGTGGCTCAAAGGAATAATTCAAGTCATGAGATTTAACAGAAGTTTCTTTACAGAAGTTCAATTTGTTAATAGATTTGGTTGCATTTTATTTTAGGATTTCATCGGAAGGGAGAGTGATTGGATGAGAGAGTTTACTGGATTAAATTCTTTTAAGTAAGGTCTAGCAACACCTAAAGCCCTCCGTTAGCATTCCCGCTCATCTCAACTACTTGCTAGCATCTAGCAAAAGCTGTGAAGTGCAAACCAGCAGACAATTTGGTCACTGTCAAAAACTCTTCTATAATAATAAAAGATTTACAATTTATATTCTGCTTTATGTCAGAGAGCAATAGGCAACTTTTAAAAAGCTGTCAGTGGAAAATAATATGCTTTTTGGGACCAGATGGTGTAGCTCCAGTGTCCACCAGCATGGGCTAACTCTACCACGCTATCCAGCTAAATCTCCACTCCTTGGCCAAGTCTGGTGCAGGTTGGCAAAATAGTTAACACTCCTTTTTGACTTCTAGGGCCGGTTTCCCGGATAGGAATTAGATTAAACCAGGACTAGACCTTTGCTAATTTAGGACATTTAAGAATTTTTAGAA
>JAUCMS010000044.1:7180889-7201073 GCA_032357445.1 Enteromius radiatus | reverse complement strand
CCGGCCCACAAAAGACGAAAATCACCATCGGCCCACCGGGCAAATGCCCGGTATGCCCTATGGCCAGTCCAGCCATGGGAGCCAATGAAGCTGAAGTATAAGGCTAACGTGTTGTATAAGTGGAGTCTGGGTTATGATGCGAGCAGCAGAATTCTGAATCAGCTGTAAATTAATGGAGGAGCTTTTGTGGTAAACCAAACAAAAGAAAATTACAGTAGTCGATACGAGAAGTGACAAATGAGTGAACAAGAATGGCAGTACTGTGCGGAGTGAGAAAGACTAGCAATGTTACGAACATGGAAATAACAAGACTGTGCTATACAGTTAATTTGAGCTTCAAATGAAAGACTACTGTTAAAGATGACCCCCAAGTTCTTAACCTCACTAGAAGGAGGAACCGTCAATAGATAAAGAAAAACGGCTAGATCTAGAGAGAATAGAATTAGTACCTATAAGGAGTACTTCAGTCTTATTGGCATTACGTTTGTAGAAAACCACATTTTTATTTCGTGAATACAGTCATTAAGGCAGACAGATGGAAGAATTGAGTCAGACTTAGTATATATAGTTGTGTATCATCAGCATAAGAGTGAAATTTAATACCAAATTTAGAACAAATAGTACCAAGTAGAAGAAGATCAATTAAAAACAACAGAGGGCCTAGAACAGAGCCTTGGGGGACACCACAGCTAACAGGAAAGGCATGGGAATGACATTTTTTAGTCGTACAAACTGTGAACGGTTGGAGAGATATGAGGTAAACTAGGAGAGAGGAATTCCAGAGAGAGACCAATAGCTGATAAGCGGTTCAACAAAATATCATGTGAAATGGTATCAAAAGCTGCTCTCAAATCAAGCAAAACAAGAATAGATAAGGATCTACCATCAGCAGCCATTAACAGATCATTAGTTACTCGCACCAAGGCAGTTTCAGTTCTATGCTTGGGACTGAAAGCACTCATATAGGTTATTATTACTAAGGCGAGCTTGGACCTGTGCTGCAACTGCTTTTTCAATTTTTTTTTAAATAATAGGAAGATTTGAAATGGGATGAAAGTATTTCACAATATTTCTGCTTTTGCATATTTTGGATCAAATAAATGCTTGGTGAACAGAAGAGAATTAAAAAACATTCAAAAAAATTAAAAAAATGAACATTAAAAAAAAAAACATTCAAAATCGTTCAAAAACTTTTAACTAATTCAAATTTAAATCAGTTGCATTGAATTTTAACAGTATTTCACAATTTTGTTTTTACTCTTCATTTTAATTTAATAAATGTCTCTGTCAAGACACGTCCTTCAAGAACATTACAAAATAATAATATTAACAATCATCTCCATTTATATGTATTTAACTAATCTGGGCCATATTTGATAGATTTTTGTGACCAAAAAAGAAATCTATATGTGCATATATATATATACACACACACACACATTTACATTACTCTTGTTTAGACACTGTACCTTTGAAACTCATCCAACAATTTGTCCAAACAGTGAACACAACCAAAATGTCTGCTGACATCTAGTGGTGAAAAATAAATATTACAGATAATGCTCAGAATGCCTGTAAATTGGAGAATGACCTGTACAGTTTCACAAAGCTTTCATTATAATGCACAAAAGACAAAAACATTAGCCTGTAACTCACCATGTCCCTGAAATGATTGTTTTGCTAAATTAAGCTGATATTTAGTCTAACACACGAACAAAACACTATATTAAAAAATAATTGGGTTGATTATTCTTAGCGTTTTCAGATAATTAAATTAGGAATTAATTTTTATTTTTTTTGAAGATTTGACCATTTAATATCAGTTTGAGACAAGAAATGAAAAGGATGCATCAGTATTGTTTTGTATTTATATAGCATGGCAAAAAAAAAAAAAAAACGGGTTGCATATAACTGTTAGTCAGTTAATAAACTACACCTCAGTAGGTTAATGTGTCTACTGTGAGCCATTTAACTTTTATTTTTTTTATTCACTGCATTGTAAAGCATAGATTCACCTTTGTTTCAAGAAAACATGATGCTCCTCTTTATCTAAAGTAAAGAAATCGACAACGTTTTATTTATACCAGATAATTCTGTAATAATTTTGGAAGAACTTACTCGGAATCTGTTGCTATAGTAGTGAACGCGACTTTGGCATCATGCACTATTTCAGTGCAGTTGTTAATAATGGGTTTATTTCACCAAGTTTACATATACAGAACATATACCGTACACACGATTTAGAGACCATGGGCACATTTTGGTTTTGTGTGACTCAGTCCAAAAATGCAAAATGCTTATGCTTAAATAATCAATTTTATTAATTCTGATATGACCGCTTTCAGGGACGGCCCAAATTGCAGTCGACTGGAAACCATCACATTTTGACTTATTCCCAGCTCAAGCCAGATCCGACAACCACAGCCACCCGCTGTCAAAAAAACTAATTTAATTAGTGTCATATAAATATATTACATTGATATCTTCTCCAATACCCGTTTTGTGACCGAATCTATTGAGCCGATTCTTTTCAGTCAGCTGGTTCACAAATAGGCTACCACTGAATGCTTCATTTGTGAATTCGACTGATCCAGATGATTAAACTTGCAGCAGCTAAAATCTCATGTCATGATTCAATAAAACAGACATAAAGTCAAGTTAACTTTAAACAACTGGATTTGTTTGGTTCTCTGAGCCAGGATGCGAGATAAAATGCTTCTAAGTAAAGTTATTCATAATAATTATCAGACGGAGCTGTTTAAGCTCAAATTTGTGTGGAATTAGACACCTCTCTTTAACTGGAGAGGACTGAACATAGTGCACAGCTTTAACAGCTGATGTAAATCGCTCATAAATCCATGCACTACCGTTTTACACCAACTCCGAGAATTTTCTATCATAAACGCCTA
This sequence comes from Enteromius radiatus, assembly GCA_032357445.1. Taxonomy (NCBI): domain Eukaryota; kingdom Metazoa; phylum Chordata; class Actinopteri; order Cypriniformes; family Cyprinidae; genus Enteromius; species Enteromius radiatus. The sequence goes on along the minus strand of JAUCMS010000044.1, from coordinate 7,198,164 downwards.
TGATAGACGACCGAGCAAATCAGAGCAAATATAGGGCGGAGCGACACGTGCAGCTCAGTCCCGCCCCGATCTGCAGGCTGCAGACAGGTGTACTGTACTTGGAAAATTAGGAGCAAGAACACCATGTTGACGGTTTGCCAATGAAGTCTTTCACAGTAATAAAATCTATTCAACAAACAGTTTGGTATTTATTAGTGCACTACAGCAATCAAATGCATACCAAAATGCCCTGAAATGGGAGGGGAAAACCCTGATGAGATGATGATTTTTTTTTCTGTCACAAACAGTCATATTATCTAAACCATTCACACATTTACCTGTAAAATAACAGGGGGAAAAAGTCAAACAAAAACATTAATATGAAAAACAGGTTTATTTGTTTGTGTGCTAATGAAATTGAGTTTGAATTCAATTTTTAAACATATAAATGAAGAGATACCACTGTCTCATACTGGGGTAGAGCTTGAAGGTTCCCACCATAACGACATGCTCAGAGAATTACACAGGGTCTTCAGGCCTCACATGCCAGGGACTGGTTTACTGTCAGGCCTTCACTAACGTGCAAATCTACATAAACGTGCTTCTGAGGAGTCGCCACAAGCTTTATCAGACCAGCACATTCAACAGGCTTCACTCAGACACAACATGTATAAAAGTTCACAGCACATCAACGATTCAACAATATGCAGGAGAAAACAAATGGCTAAAAATGAGTACAGTATGTTCTGATGACTTAAACTCAAACCAGACACCCATGCGTTTACTTTCAAAGATCAAAAAAATAACTAGTTTTAATGTCCATTATTGAGCACAAGAATTAACTGTGGTCCTTTGATTCAGTTTGAGACTTATCCAAAAAAAAAAACAAAAAAACAGTGAAAATCTGGCTTTAAATATGAAACTGTGAGTTTAAATTCGTTCTAACTTCTCACTAAGAAATTCTTCAACGCTGTCTGTGTTCCACTTGAGGATGCTGAGTTCCTCAGCAATGTTCCCGTTATCATCCAGCAGCTTTAGTACAGGGTCTGAGCCTCTCACATACTGCAACGAATGAAAAAAATCCAGAATTAACCAGTGTTTAAGCCAAATATAAAAGATTAATGTTATGTTTGTACCAAATAATTAAAAAAGATATGCATTCAAAACTAATATTGTGAAATATTATGAATTTACTCTAAACTCATATTTGAAATACTAAATAATTTTTTTTTTTAATATATAAAAAAAAACATTTGAACATTCCCATGCCCATGTTTATTAACTTTCTCGTTTATTTTTATAAAATATTTCAGAAAATAAAAACTCTTTACCTTGATCTGAAGTCCCCTGAACATCTTTGGCTTGTCACTCCTGACAAAAGCTGAGGGGAGATACAGTCACAAAATTACTGTTTTGTAACAGGAGTGCAAAAGTTAACGCTCTGATAGCCTGTGCCACAAAATAACAGCTGAACTACTTTAACAGCTGCTACAAGAAAACACCCCTTGAACCATTTCAAATTAACTTGATTTATTTTGCTACATTTCTAAGCCATTTTTGTATAATCAAGCGGCACAAGAATTACCAAGTGAGAAAGGTCAATTACTCATACTTGAGGGCAAATGCTCAACCTACCTTGGACTTGAGGGAACCTCCCCAATTTTCATCCACAGACCTCAAGGATGGCTCCTGGATAGAGCTGCCAAATAAAAAAAAAAGAACAAATATACAATAATCTGTCTACAATATTATTTTAAATAAATATATTGGTCATTATAATTGCTCAATTGAAGTCAAGTGATGACAAAATAATAGCCGATAGCCTTGTGGGCAGTGCGCCAACATTCAGCGCTGTAGCGCTTTGGGACGTTGCGAGTTTGAATCCCGGCTCGCAGACCTTTCCCGATCCCATCCCCCCCCCATCTCTCTCCCGCTTCACTTTCTGTCAGTTCTGATCTATCCTATCTAATAAAAGGCCAAAACACCAAAAAATAAATCTTTAAAAATGTTTTGTTTGGTGGGTAGAACTGCAGGAAAGCTTCATATAGCTCCAGCACTCTATGTTCAGTGAAAGAAAATGATCTTGTGATTTGACGCAGAAGCTGAACTCACCTTCCTAGACTCTAGCTGAGCCTCCTCTTGGCAGCACTGCCTGCAGGGAAGGTCTAACTGGCCCAGGCTGAACTGACCCAGGAGATCACAGGAGCTGCACAGGAGATTGCTGGAGAAGCCAATCTCCCTGCAGGCCTCGGAGGAGAGCTCCGCTCCATAAGATGCCAGCTAAGCCAGGAAGATTTAACAACACATTTTACACATGAAACAAGCAGAAATAGATGCAGTTCTTACACCAGTTGACCTTTAAGTCAACACCTCAAACCTGTTAAAAATTCTCAGCTGTTTCCTGAGAGCATCTTTGATTTTAATGACCCTCAAAGGCAATGTCAAAGAACAAGGCAAACTGACAGTAAAGCACAGGTGCAGGAATTTGCAATCTTTGGCAACACAGCTATGATAACAAGACTACACTGTTTATAGTTGGTGGTTGACATTTAACTTCCTTGATACAAACAATTTATAAATAAAAAAAAATAAACAATTTATAACAATGTTAATGTGATGTACTAAAATAACTAAAATATAAATAAAATTAAATAAATTATATAAATTCTAGTTAAAAGTATTTGAATATATATTAGTTTAATTAAAAACGTATTTACTATCTCAGTAATATTAAAATAACACTGACACTTTAAATTTGAAATGGACCTAGAATCTGATTGTATTTCATTTTTTCCACATCCCATAATACTGTGCTTTCTAAGTTTAATGAACAAGGCCTTTCGGTATGGAACATGATTTTTTTTTAGTCCCCATAAGACAATGATGTGGCACTTGGTGCTCGTAACTAGGAAGCAAACTCATTATCAGCTACTCTCGGAAAAGGCCCAAAACTGCAAAAAAATAAATAAAAAACACAGTTCCAATTGTGTAAACATACAGTGAAACATTTTACATATAACCTTAACGTTTATTTTAAACGTTATGTGTATTTACAAGGTTTATGTTGTTGTTTTTGTTTGTATTTTTTGCCGATAAACTAATGTTAGCTAACCTTTTAGAATTTAATCATTCCAGATAATATAAAAACACTGTTTTGGGCTTTTGCGGTAGATGCAGGTTTAATGTTACTATTACAAACTAAATGAACGATAACATACAGATTTGCAATACAGTATTTACGTTATCACCCGGTTGAGCCACGTCATTAGCTAACATTAGCGAGCCGGCTAACTAGCGCCTAGAACGTAAATATTTTACATAGACACTTGGACTATTTTTCATTGTAGAGTGTCTACTTTCAAAGATGAAAATGTACAGATATGGTTTATTCACCTACCGTTTGTAATAACGGCAGTAACCAAAGCAGGTACACCTCCCCCGCCATGAGTGTTTCTCTTCCACTCACCCACCAAGTTCAGCAGGAAGTGCGTCACGTCGCTCATTAATAAAAGTCCTACCATTAACAGCAAGCTGTTTGAAAGAAAAACGGTTCCCCTTGATTTAAAAAATATCAAACTGTTGGCAAAAAATTGGCAACAAAAAATCAATCATAAACAATAATAGGCATATTCTTTGTAACTAAGCTGAAGGAGTGGTTAGATTTGCCATGCATTCATCATGACTTCAACCGTGCAGAGGCTTAGATAAATTTGATTACATTCCTTTTTATACCTCGTTAGTATTGTTATTTCTAAATTTGATAAATAAGCTTTATTGTTACCGAAGTTGTGTTATGTGCATAATTGGAAACATAAAATGATTTCATATGTGATCTTTTGCTCATGAGTAAAGTGAGATTATCCAGTCATAGAGCGACAGCTGACCTACTGACGTCAAAACCTGCGAATGCGCATGCGCACTGACACAACGTGCCTACACTTCCCGGGATTTATCAACAACTGAACATACACTACAGCTGCTACTCAAGCGAAGCATAGTCTGAGCTGTTCTGATTTAATAAACATACAAGATTTTACGCGAAACTGTTTTTCTTGCCCTATTAATTGTCCATTGTAGTGTCGTTAGCTCAGGTGTATGTTTATATTCCGATTGTGGGAATCATGGAATAGCAACACTGCTCTTTGCATCCATGAACTGTGTGCCATAAAGTTCTCGGTCACGGCATGTCCTCTGTGTGTTGGATTTTTTGATGGGGCTTTTAAGGTTAAAGATGCCGCCGAAGTTTCAGCTCCTGGCTCTGTTGGCCTTCGCCATTGTGATGATCTTTTTGGAAAACCAAATTCAGAAGCTCGAGGAGTCACGGGGGAAGCTGGGTAAGAACCTTTCCTTTCCAATAAAGTATCCTGAAATCATTTGTAGACTAGAAACCAGCAAAGTCAGATTTGGGCCAGTTTGTCAACATTGATGTTATCGTGATGTGATTTGTTTTCCACAGAACTATTTTAAGGGAGGTAATGAACGTTCGTGTGTTTGGACTACATGGTCCATCATGTCTCACACAGCAGCTGCATTTTCATTCAAGCAAGATCCAGTGTCAGTTTTGACTCGCTTAGTTGTGCAATGGATATTTTCCTTCGTCAGTATTTAAGCCAGTATCTGTTGCACTACTAGCTACATCAGATATGCCACTCACTTAGGTCTTCAGGGACTAGCACTGATACCAAGACATTATTTTAGGTTAATCTGTTCAACATATTTGGCAATATTTTCTTACTGTGTTTATTTCCTTGCCCAATAATAATATAGCTCAACACTGTCGGATATGTAAAAAAAGCATATTGCTATTTATTTATTATAGATACTGACTCAAAAAAATAACTTCAGTGAATGAAGTGAAATTACAGGGTGCTTTCAAACAAATTTTCACCTCTATCTACTGAATTGTTACCACATTAAAAAATGTATCACCATCAACAAATACAGAGAAGCCATATCAGAGTTGATACGATTTTCACATGTAGACTAAACTAATGAAATGACTTTCAGTTAGCTCATAAAATGTATGTACTGTTAATATATTAAGATATAAGAAGGATTTCTTCAAGAATTCTTAATTCTAACTGAGACAGAATTAAGTGTTGCACATTATTTAACAACCATTTAAAATGTTGGGGTTCAAACTGCTTATTAAACAAGAATGCATTAACTTGACTTAAGGATATTTGATACAAAATTTTACAAAAAATTTCTATTTCAAAGAAATGCTGTTCTTTTGAACTTCCTGTTCATCCAAAAGCATTAAAAATTATGCAGAAAAATTCAGCTTTGGCATTACAGCAATAAATTACATTTTAAAATGTATTAAAATAGACAAGTTATTTTAAATTGTAATGGCACTGAAAGAAAGTAGAACCCACAAGAGCTGAGTGCTATCATACGCCTGTTGATAAATATCCCACAGTGTTGACAGAACATCCAGAATAATTTAAGTTAGTTAACAATGCCTTCAAACCTGCATGTCTGTCTGTAAAAGTGGAATGTTTTCTGCTTATTACAAATAATCTGTTGAAATGAACAAAATAAGTTACTTTAAAAATCTGCAAAGTGCCAGCATGATTTTGGTTGAATGCTGTGAATCCAAACACAGGACACATGTCTAACTAGTGACACATGTCAAAGCCACATGCCTAGAGCGATCGGATATGGGCTATTTCATATCCAATACAGGCTATTCCTAATGGTTCACAGTTTGGACCATAATGCATCCTATCTCTTTCACAGCACCTTCAGAGAGCTGCTTCTGTGCCATGCTCAAGTTATAATGGTTTGTTTAAATAAGCGACGTTCTTTCCATTAAAAATTGGCAAGCTGATGTGGGTTCCCACCATCCACGCTGAGTTACTCACAGCTTTTTGCTCTATGAATAGTTACACAACTGCAGAGGAATATGAGACCTGTTAGCAGACGGAAAGGTGAGAGGAAGGTTTCCATCAGGTTAGACCTGGAGAGCTGTCGGTCTCAACGCTTGCATAGACGGATGATGTTTTTGAACCTGTCATCCTGTTGCACATCTTGTTTGACTGTAAACAAATGGGAGTCTTTAGCACATACCTACACTGTAAAATTACAGTAAAAAACTGGCAGCTGTGGTTGCCAGAATGTGACCATAAAAAATACGGTAGCAACGTTTTAAGTTAAAATTACAGTTAAATACCGTAATTTCATTAACTGATACAATGTTAATATACCAAGCTATTAAAGTTTTTTAACTTTGAAATACACTGATAAGCACCAAATGCAGGTGATGATGAGAACGTCACATGATGAACCAAAGCCCATCACAAGCAGCTATGAAATATGAACATATATAGGAGCGAAGTGTCATTCACACAAACACTAAACACCATCATAGTGAGACTTAATAAAATCAAATATTCAATAAACATTCATTTAACAACATTACATGTGACGCACAAATCTAGGAAGAAACAGCCATTTCAAAGAAAAAAACATCAAATTCAAACAATATTTTAAATGCAACGCAGGGAATTCTGGGAATGTTAATTTACCTTTTTTCCCTGTAAATTGTACAGGGATTTACCATTAACCATTTAACATTTTTAACCATTTAACCATTTTTTTCCGTAGCATTTTCACAGTTTTTTACTGTTAAAATCACAGCCATTTTACAGCGTAGTGTAAACTGTTTTATTAATTTGTCTCAATACTTCAGCAGTGTTTTTACTGACTGTACTTTGTGTCACATTTGGAAATGTTGATTTGTAGATTTATTATCGTTCCATTTGCTCTAATGATGGCATCTGACATGCACTTTCACGGTTCATGAGCATCGGAAAGATATTTGATATCTAACCTGACAGTGATTTGTCTCCATTTGCTAATGGAAGTTCTGGGATTCCCTTTGAACATGTTTCAGATCTGTACTGTTTTTAGCCATGATGGAACTGTGAAAGAAGTCTTATGGGTTATTGCTTGGCACCAACACATTGACTACAGTACATTTTTAGATCCAGAATAGCTGTGTTTATGATGTTTAAAGACTTTGAAAGCGCTGTTGATTGTTGAAGGTTTCAGGGCCAGCAGATGACAGTTAAACTAAACGCATACTTTTGTACACTCTCAGAAATAAAGGTACAAAACCTGGAGCTGGGGGCGGTACCTTTTTGTACCTATTAGGTTAAAATATGTACACTTTAAAGGGTTAGTTCACCCAGAAATGACAATTCTGTCAATAATTACTCACCCTCATGTCGTTCCAAACCCATAAGACCTTTGTTTATCTTCGAAACACAAATCAAGATATTTTTGATGATATCAGAGAGCTATCTGACCCTCCATAGACATCAGTACAACTGAAATAATCCCAAATCCAGAAATAAAACCAGTAAAACAGTCCATGTGACATCAGTGGTGATTTTTTTTTTGTGAAAATAAAAATAACATCATATACTCAACCATTGTTCTCCCCTGACTAATGTCTTCCAGCATTTTAGAGAATATTACTGCGTAGGCGTACGCGCAAACAGCCGGAGATTACACACAATGTGCTCAATTACACAAATGGCTCTCTGATATCATCACAAATATCTAAATTTGTGTTCTGAAGATGAACTAAGGACTTATGGAACGACACGAGGATGAGTAATTAATGACAGCATTTTAATTTTTGGGTGAACTAACCTTTTAAGTACTTAAGGTACCAAAGTAGACCCTATAAGGTATAAACATACCTTTTGGAAAAGGTACCACCCCAGTGACAGCTTAACTAGTTTAATATTTTAAGATATAATTAATTCCTGTGATATAAACGAATTATAGCAGCCTTTATTTCAATTTTTAAATGTCACATGAGTCTTCAGAAGTCATTCATGCTGAGTTTCTGTTCAAGAAATAGCAGAAAATTAATGTTGAAAACATTTGTGCTACTTAATATATTCTGCTTTGAAAGCTTGTTTGAAACATTGCAGAAATCCCTTGCAACTTCTTGCAGGATAAAATGTAATGTGTTCTTGCAGGATAAAATTAAAAGTATTGATTTCTTTGAAGAAAATCTTTCTGTTCCCAATATTTTAAATGGTAGTGTATACTATGTGTAACATTTAAGTTTCACATATGTCAAGTTTTAAATTAAGTCATTTTATTGACAAATCAATTCAGTTTAGTCTGATGTAATGTAATGTTTATGCATACTAATCTTATGAATAGCAAGTCTAACCCAATCACCAATTTTTGGTGTCAGTTGGTGTGTCTTGTTGTGTGTAACCAGATGGAACGTAACCTGTGGCAGATTTTGAGCCTAATGCTTTACTAACTGTTTATTAAAACTTCAAAGCCCCTCTGAATACCAGAGGCGTACAGCTGCAAGCATTTCTCCTCTTTGTAGACAGGGCATACTTCAGGCTTGTTTTTCTTTTGTACATACAGTAAGGCACTGCGCTACTCCATTTCTCTTACTCAGCCTTAGTCATTCTGCCAAGGCTGTAAATATTCTTGTGGCATGGTACTGCCACTAGCTTGAATATAAAACGACCCCGGAGTGACCTACATGTTGTAGGCAAAAATGACTGAAAGAATGATTAGTTCTAAGGAAAGACTGTAACCTGATTTGAATCGTTGAAAAGACATCAGTCAGAGTATAACTTGTCAGGTTTGGCAGCTGGCTGCAATAAATCCTCTGCTCCTCCTCAGCAGCTTGACACTTGTAGATATTAAATTTCATTCCCTCATCTTATTATTTTTGGCCTTTACTGGAACTAGACACTCACCTCTAACATTAACATTTTTTGCACTTTCACTTCACATGTATTATTATGTTGCATGGTTATGATCTGCAAATATACAATTGAGTGAAAAACAAAAAAAAAAACATGTTAAGTTCTTAAAAATGTAGCATTTTTTATGGTTTCAGATTATTTTGTTTATTTATTTAGTAATAATTTTTGTTCGTTAAACATTTTATTTTTAAGTCCCAGTTTTAATGCAAATATGGCACTTTTTTTATGAAGTATGCTCACTCAGGGATTTGTTTAGTAAGATTTTACCTGAATAGATTTTAAATGATCATATGTTAATTTAAAAAATCATGTATAATTTTACCTGCTGTATTTTTGTATTTATGTGATTTTGTGCTTGTAAATTGTAATATTAAAAAAAAGCTGTATGTAATAGTTAAAACATGTTTTTCTATGTAGAGGTGAATTCATGTACATTCTTTAATTTGTATGTTTTTGGATAATGACTAGATTTCTTGTTTTGTTATTTTTTGCTATTCTCAAGAAAAGTGTAGATGAAAAACACTACAATAACTGCAGAAATTCGTTTTAAGTAATGTTTTTTTTTTGTACAAGATCCTTCTGACTAGGGTTGTGCTGATAGACGATATCGTGTATCAACCATAGTCAGAGATATCGACGATACCAGATGTCTTTGTCGATAGTCAAGATGATATTGGGCTCATTCTCCTATTAATGTAAAACTATTATTATTATTAAGCGGCCTCTTATTATATGGCTGCCATTATTGAATTGCACTGCTATTTCACTCAGCGTCGCACATACACCCAAATGAGGCTCCTCCTCCTCATTGGAAATGTTTTAAATACAGACTCTACAATTAAACCCGCAACAAAAATGAACTGCAGAATGGTAAACCTTTATTTACAGATTATTAATGCTAAAAGAGACATAGCTTTAACAGCTATGAATGAACATGACGAAGCTGCATCGTAACCAGCATTTCGTTTTCTTTTACAGCACATGAAGTAAAAAATATATAATAATAAACAAATATGCAGTTAATATTTTAACTGCATATAAACTTAGGCTATATGAAAATACTGAAAAATCTTTTAACTTTTTGTTTTTGTCCAATATTTAGTGTTAAGCTGTTGGTCTTTAAAATAAATCTACTTTTGATTTTCGCCAGTTCTGATTTTTAGACTGATATGCGAGGATGCGCCTAAGTGGCAAACTTATAGGACGGGCGGTATTAGGATAAAGATGTATGACTGCTGTATCTGAATACAGGAACTATCTGTTTTAAATATTTTTATATTTAACATGTCAGTTTTTCAATATGTTTGAATGTAGGGATGGGCGATATATATCGAACGATATATTATGCGCATCTCATCAGTAAAGCGGTTCTTTGATTAGCGGTAAATCTCCATCAGCTGTTTTTAAAAGAAATGCCAGCTTATACACAGAGCCGTAGATCACTGAGAAGCTACGCCATTGAATCACCCACGAAACTCAATGCGTAGCTTCTCAGTGATCTACGGTCCTTTTAAAAACAGCTGATTGAGATTTACCGCTAATCAAAGAACCGGCTTTACTGATGAGATGCGCATAATATATTGTTCGATATATATCGCCCAGCCCTATTTGAAAGTATATATTTCAGTTATTGGTCTCTCTCTCTCTCTCTTTCTCTCTCTCTTTAAAGTCACCAAATAGTCGTGTATGAGTGCCCCCATTCACCCATACACGATAATATCGTGTATCGGTGATCTCACAGCATGGCGATATGAAAAATATCATATCTCGCAACCCTAATTCTGACGTTTATTAAGTGATTATACTTCTGAGGAGGTTCTTATCAAAGAAAACAGTGTTGTGAAGGCCATTAGAAGTGAATATTAGCAGTCTTCCATAGCATCGGTTACACACAGTCAGCCTGAGGGCTCACTTGTTGCCTGTCCGTTTTTAAAAGAGCGCGTCCACTCAGCTTAGTACAGCAGTTGTGTGCCTCCCTATCAAGTAGGAAATGGGTAATGAGTCAGGGTGTTTTTCTCATTAACTTACAATTATATTATTACATTAGGCTGGGTATTGCAGCAGTAATAAGATGGTGAAACAGTCTGCAATATGTGTGTCTACCTATAAACCCAGGCCACACTTTTACATCAGAGTCAAAAAATTCCCATTACAGCTCATCACATATAAATCACATACAATTGTTAGTGGTGGATTACTAATATCAAAGAATAGATTTGATATGTTATTGTTTTATATTGTTTTCTCTTCACAAATTTAAAAGAATAGCTCACCCAAAAATGAAAAATTGAAACCTCTAAAAGCTCACCCTCAGGTCATCTGAGATATAAATGTTTGTTTCTTCATCTGAAACGTAGCATTACATCATTTTCTCTGCAGTGAATGGGTGCCATCAGAATGAGTCCAAACTGCTGATAAAAACATCTCAATAATCCACTAGTAATACACATGACTAGTTATATATACGTCTTCAGATCTGTTCCAATGAAGAAACACAGTCATCTATATTTTGGATGATTGAGAATGAGAACATTTAAAAAAAAAAAATGTACCACTATTCCTTTAGAATGTCAAAATGCTTTTTGCAACATTAACAAGTTATTGTCTGTTGCCGGACACCATAATGTGGCTTAGCAACAGATTTGGGGAGTTACAGCAGTTGTCCACATGTGATGGTTGGAGACTGGGCTCTTTGACCTGAGAGCAGTCAGAGTTGAGTGGGAATGTGCTGTGGTTGGCTTGACATCATCACCTCGCTGTAGCAGCTGTCCGTGCTCTCATTCACACACTACTGTCACCACATCATGTACACTGTCAAATTTTCATCTTAAGAGTTTTACCAGACAACAGGACCTTTTCTGTTCCAGCAGCAGAGTAATTTTTTTTTATAAATTTGCTTCAAACTTTGTCTGTGTTTTGCATTACTGTAAATACCCTTTCATTAACCATGTACAGTAATTGAAAAATAGCATGTTTGATCAAAATTCAGAATTTTAAGAAATGACTCTTTCAAACATTTCAAAAGAAATGAATAGGCAAACAGGATGTTAAATTGGAATTTGAATTCAAATGACAGGAAGAGAAATTCACTTGAAACTGCAGTTTCAAAAGAGTCAACAGTTTGCATACCTAATTTTTTTTCTGAATTAAGAAGATCTATTTTACAAAACTCAATTTATTACTTTCAAAACATAAAAAACAAAATCCATACAGACCTCCAAATGAAGAGTGTGTGTGTGTGTTTAGAGAGAGAGAGAGAGAATTTCTGGCAATTAAGGGGTTTTTACCTTTGTCAAAAGGAAACATGAATATATACTGTATATATATATATATTTAATTATTACTTTTTAAATGAATAATTATAATTTTAAATATATGAATTAAATTAGAACATTAATGCTATTGTTGAGCATGAGTTCCCACTTGGTATTGTTTTAGACTTAGAAAACTTGGTCAGGTCACTGAGGGCAGGCCATATGCTCATATATAAATAAATATAATGTTACAAATAAAAATGAATGAAAATAATATAGAATTCTGGCTATTAAGATGGATTTTTTTGTAAATATAATATATGAAGTAAATTAGAATGTTATTGTCATTGTTGAGTGTAGAGATTTTAGAAATGTATTATTATTTAAACAAATCTTAAGCCTTTTAGCACTAGATAATGTTACTAGGTAACACATGCTTATATTCAAATACATAAAATATTTTAAATATTAGTCAATACAAAATATAGTCATTTAAGATGTTTGTTTGGTTTTTTTTCGTTTGTCAAAAATATATTTTAAATATTATTATACATAGGGGATTCTTTAATTGCGGGTAGATTTCGTGTCCCCGCAAAAGTAAAGTAATTATTTTTTCTGCTTGTTTTTTCTCAAATGGTTATATTTTTTATTATTTTAATTGTTTTTAATTATTTACTAATTGTTATGAATTACAATATATTGCAGTCCATCAAAATGTAATAATTTATTTAAAAAGTGTCTTGGATATCTGAAATCAGGATTTCTTCTTGTCAGAAATAGTGTATTTTTTCCATCATGTATCAATGTGTAATCAAAATATGTTATAGTACTTTTCTTTTGGCAGCATTTTATTCATTTTATTTCTAAAAGCCTTACATAGTTAGTTACTTCTACAACATTAAATTAACATTAAAATAAAAATTTTCCCTAAACCTTGCGTCAACATCTCTCAGAATTTACTGGAAATGATGTCACTTTCACTCACTGATATGATCTGAAGCTCTGAACTCTGTTACCGCAATATCAAAAGGAAAACTTGTTTTTTATTACAGATCTCACATCGAGTTATTTAAAGGTATTTTAATGTTTTCCTCCTCCATTGTAGAACGAGCCATTGCCAGACATGAGGTACGAGAGATTGAGCAGCGGCACATTCAAGAGGGGGCGAAGGAGGTCCTGGTAGCGGAGGACGATTTGGTGGTCATCTACAACAGAGTGCCCAAAACAGCCAGTACCTCCTTCACCAACATCGCTTACGACCTGTGCAACAAAAACCACTACCACGTGCTGCACATCAACACCAGTAAAAACAATCCCGTCATGTCTCTTCAGGATCAGGTCAGTTTTGTATCAATTGTAAGTGCTTCCCACTCACAGCTATCCAAACAACACATTATAATGCTGGAGGGATCCAAATGTTTCCATTTACTGAAATGCACCTCTAAAAGGCACAAAGCTTTTCCTTAATAGTGCACTATACAGCAGATGTTATACTATGGTAGCCCCCTTAAAAAAGCCAGGAAGTGCCGCCTCCAGCAGCACTCAAGATATTATCATGAGGCTTAAGGGCACTAAAAATGGCCAAATTTCTATCATTAAACACTAAAAAGATTTTTTTTTTCAGAACAACTACATTAAATTTTTTTTTTATTGATATTTCCGTATTCATATTTCAGGTACGGTTTGTAAAGAATGTGACCTTATGGAAGGAGATGAAGCCTGCGTTTTATCATGGACATGTTTCCTTTTTGGACTTCGCCAAGTATGTATCATTTGTTCAGATTTCCTCTGTAGTGAGTTTAGATTTGATTTCAGGTGTTTGCACTGAAAGATGATTTGCCAGTAACTTCTTAATTAGCCACTCATTCATTCATATCAATTGAAAGGATGTTGTTTTACATTCCCTGCAACCCAGAAAGCAGTTTGATGCTGCTGACCCCTGGTGGCTGTGAAAGGAATTTCAGCAGGCTATTTTTAACCCATAAAAACATCTCCATGCATTAAGCAACTATAAATTAATAAAACATAAAGCAACAATTTAATTATGACTAAATGCCCAAAGCATGTTAATACTGCTATACTAATACTTTACTAATTACACGTGTTTTCCCATCTCATCAGATTTGGAGTGAAGAAAAAGCCTGTTTACATAAATGTTATCCGGGACCCTATTGAGCGTCTGGTGTCTTACTACTATTTCCTGCGCTTCGGTGATGACTACAGACCAGGCCTGCGACGCAGAAAGCAAGGAGACAAAAAGGTGAAATGTTTGTTTTGTCTACTTTTATTTCACAATTGTAAAGTACCAGAGTTCACATTCACAAAATAAAAGTTATTGTGTTACTAAAAATTATAATAATAATATGTAATGTTAAATATTTTTCATTTTGAATTATTATTTTGTAAAATGTATTATAAAAACACTATATATTACGCAAAAAGTACAAATACAATTTAAAATAATATTCTTAAATAAATAAAAATATATACTTTTTGGGTTTTTTTTTTCTGTCTAAAAGAAGTTGGGCTATTAACATTAATAAAAAGTGGCAGGTTGAGTGGTATTGATGCCAGGTAATTGATTTGATATGGAATAAATCCTAATATATCTAGGTTTTTCAGTCATTTTAGATCTAGGTATGATTATGATGTTTTTGCTTGGTGCCATATTTAGGTCCTTCAATATACACACATTATTTATTAAAAGGTGGACAACCATCATCATGCTTTTCTTTGTCCAATATAAATCTTTTATTCAGAGACTCTTGTATTTTAAAAAAGTGCATTGCAATAATCTTAAATGACTTTTGTTATTCGATTTGTCCTCGGCATGAAGATGACATTTACAAAAACAAAAAAGTAATAAAACACTATTACACCCATTACTGTAACTACAGTTTGTGTCGCCATAATTATTTTTTTTATTACTTTTTTCTTTATTCCATACTGAACTCTGAACATGTAAACTGCAATTTTTTGTTTGTTTTTTTTTTTACTGAGATTTGGTGTGTGTGTGTGTGTGTGTGTGTGTTTCAGACGTTTGACGAGTGTGTAGCTGCTGGAGGATCTGATTGCGCTCCAGAGAAACTGTGGCTTCAGATTCCCTTCTTCTGTGGTCATTACTCTGAGTGCTGGTAGGCTGTTCACTGTCTTCATTCAGATCTACCACCTGTAGGAATCTTGCTACATTTTTTCAACCGCTTCTTCACAGGAACATCGGCAGCAGATGGGCTTTGGAGCAAGCCAAATACAACCTGGTGAACGAATACATGTTAGTTGGAGTGACAGAGGAGTTAGAAGACTTCGTTATGATGCTGGAGGCGGCACTTCCTCGCTTTTTTAAGGGGGCCACAGAGCTCTATCGGACAGGTACGACTGCAGAGATAATGTTTTAACAAGTCTATTAGATGCTGTCGTTAAATGTTTGTGTCTGTTCTTAAAGGGAAGAAATCGCACCTAAGGAAAACAAGCGAGAAAAAGCCGCCCACCAAAGAGTCTATAGCCAGACTTCAGCAGTCAGACATCTGGAAAATGGAGAATGAGTTTTATGAGTTTGCACTAGAGCAGTTCCAGTACGTTCGGGCTCACGCGGTGAGAGAAAAAGATGGAGAGCTGTACCTACTGGCACAGAACTTTTTCTATGAGAAAATCTACCCAAAGACTACCTGAGACTCAGCGTTGCTGCATAACACTGGTCGGAAACACTGGAGGGAGGACATGATCCATTCTGCCCGACTGTTCTCCATCTGGATGTGTGCATTTAGAGCAACTGAAATGAGTCCGTGCCACAGGGAAGAGTCTTGGGGCCAAATAGCTGTCAAGAGCTTTATCCTCCCCAATACATATCATTTCAAAGAAAGCTTAAAAGCTCTCTAATGAGCTTTAAAAGTGACTGAGGTCTTGTTCATGTCGTTATTCACCTTTCTGCCATAGGGATTTGATACAGGTGCTGCCACATTTCAGAACGTTTTGTTACTGTTCTTATTTAATGCATTTATGGTTCTAGTTTTTGGGGTGTTTTTTTTTTTTTGTTGTTGTTTTTACATTTTAAAAAGTACAGATGACTACTAAGCATTCTTATCAAGCTGACAAAATATAGTAAAATGATAGTAAATAGTTAAAAAAAAAAACTTATTTCTTGGACTTTCATCAAACTATTTATGGGATTTATTGGAAAAACACAGATGTGGATGTATTTCACTTTGGTAAAAATGCATCAAATATCTTGTCTCCAAAAAAAAAAAAAACTCCACATTTGTCAGTTTGCCATTTTTAAAACGGAGCCTTCTGCTTGGGGTTCAGTCTTGCATTTTTTCAGCAATCGCAGATGATATATTTTTATCTACAAATATATGTAAATACCGGTCATTACAGTTACAGCTGGACCAAAACATTTAAAAATGGGAGGATAAAGAATTGCAGATGGAATGTTTATCTGCGTTACTGTTACTTTTTCTTGGTAAATGATCATTCTTCTGTTTTAATTTGCTTTTATATATTTTATGACTGAATTATCATGTTTTTTATGTAGTTTAAACATTGTTTGTTACTCATAGCAACATACCATTAGTCTGCTTTGATTTAGAGATCATGGACTGTAAATGTGTTTTATGAAAAAAAGACTAAATTCATCAAGACCTTGTGCCTTTTTTTTCTGTAACACAGAGCTGTTATCACAGCCAGTGTAAATATGATTTGATATCTCAGCATATGAATAGGTGAGGAATTGTTTTACGACGTGAAATGTAGGTACAGTTGCATATTTTGACGTTATTAACATCAGTGTGGAAATAGGCAGCCATCATGTGAAATTGTTTGCCTTGTTGATGGTACTACAAGACTGGAACTGATGTCTTTTTGAAAATGGAAATTTGTCTCCTGAGTACATTATAGTTCCAGTGTTTATATGTACATGATCTTTACTAAACACACATTTGTGCATGAAATGGGTGCTGGTTTGCACATTTGCCCTTAAAATCTCCAAGACATAATATAAGTAGAACAGTAGGATTTTGTGACAAATCCTCAGATTGTACAGGTTCTTTGATGTTTTTAGTGTATCAAAATCTGTACTGTATATGAAACACTAGAGTAACCTGTACATATAAAATGTATATCGGTTGTAATATTTCTTTTCTTTCACAGTGCCACCACGTGCGCATGTGTTTGCTTTGTTTTTTTTTTTCATTTCAGATTAATGAGACTCCCATTTCAGAAAGGAGGTTAAGTGAAAACTCAGAGTATATTAACCCTGAAATAAGAGAAACTCTGGGTTTTCCGTTTCAA
>JAUCMS010000044.1:7147535-7178397 GCA_032357445.1 Enteromius radiatus | reverse complement strand
TTGTTTTGGTCTTGGTTGAGCTTGAGTGTAAAAGAAGTTCAAGCATTTTAAATTTGTGTTAACTGTATGCATTTTGTTTCAAAGCAACAAGAAATGTGTTAATTGTATAGCCTACAAAAACTGATGTTGTGCTAACTGTGTTAAGAGTTTAGGAAACGTGTTAAATGTATTGAAAAAACTGTCATAGCCATTGTAAAAAACTGTAACATGTTGACTTGTGTTATTGTTATCAGTACATTTTTAAGATAAAAAAAGAGATTAAAATTAATATTATAACATGTCATTTAATATTCAGGCATAGTACCTGAGACATTGTCAAATACTTTTGACAGTGCATTTCTGGCAACCAGGATTGAAAAAAACTCCAACGGGCAATGTGTGAAAAACAGGGTGCAACTATTATCAGGCTCAAAATAAAACTAAACATGATGTTACAAGGTTTTAGTTTCTCAAAGCAAACAGCACAGTATACATCAACACTAACCCACCCTTACGCTTCATCATGTCATCAGAGACTAATTTTCTGCATTGAATAGTGACATAATACACCATAACGAGTGACAGAAGCTGACAAACACAACCCTCGCCCCTCTTTCCTCCCTCTCAGCTCCTACATCTCTGTAATCTAGAGTGTGCAGGTTTGAATTAAGATCATTTGACAAGATAAACAGTTTTCGCTGGTTCCCATGACTACCACTTTTCACCCAAACTGCTTTGATTGTATTTAATCTGATGGTAATCATGGCTAAATGACAGACAGATGATAAGAAAGGCAGGATCCTTTTCTCACGGATGATTTTCTATTACCACCCAATCAGACTGCTGTCAAGGTTTCTTTTCATAGTGATTTGGCCATGACGCTGTGTGTGTGCTGTAATTAGGTCTTTAATATGGGTGATTAAGGCACCATTGTAAATGACTCCGAATGAGAAACGTGAGGCAGTTCTTCTTAACTTCTTCAAGTCACTTTGACAAATCAATTTCTGCTAGCTAATTTTGTGCTTTACAATAAAAATTTAGTGAAATGCCAGCGCAAGTGACGAACGCGCCATTCAAATTGATAGCATCAATAATTTAGCATCTGCATCTGTTGGGCTGCTTCAGCGCGGGACTAAAATTTAAGTGGCTGTTGATTGGCTGAAGCGCGCCTGACGTCAACTCACGTACGTTTAAAGGGGATAGAAGTCCGGTGATAGAGCTGCGTAACGAGCGCCGGTAACTTACAGCGTTCATGAGGAGATGCAAGCGAGACGTATTTAAATATAGGTACACGAAGTTATATTCGTGTTTATGACCTCTCTTTTTTGCCTAAAGACAAGAAATGGACGGGTGTCTGATAGACTGAACGCGACCATTTGTTCTGTATTGATGATGAGTCTGTGAAAGCATGAAGTTGTGAAGGAGGAGGTAAGTGAGTTAAACTTGTTTACTTTAACAATATTGTTTATTTGTCAGTGTCGTATAGATAGAGGCCCTCTAGTTAATTTAGTGTCTAATTATAAACCAATTGAATACAGCTTGTATTTGTTGTCCAGTTAAATGGCTCTGTTCAGTTTACATGCATTCTATTCCAGGTAGTGACCCATTTATTATGGTAAACACTGCTTGTAATGCTCAACTGCCTCATGTCAGAATGGGGGCCCTGGCATTGAAGCGGTGTGTTGGATGTGGATGCAAGATTTCAGACCGCTTCCTCCTGTTTGCTTTGGATGGGTACTGGCACTGCCACTGTCTCAAGTGCTCCTGCTGTCAAGCTCAGCTGGCAGAAATTGGCTCATCGTGTTTCACAAAGCGTGGCTTGATCCTCTGCAAAAGTGACTATATAAGGTCAGACTGCAGGAACAACACTCTGTTTTGTTATAGCCATCCTTGATAATTTACCATCATTCACACTCTGAGCTAACAAATATACTAGATAAATGAGAGCAGTACATCTAATAAGTCTTCTGGGAGTATAGTAAAGAGAACAGGGCTTAAAGTGATAGTAAAAATAAAAAGTTTAATATTTTACTAACCTTCATGCTGTTCCAAGCCTTTTTTTTGTGGAACACAATTTTTTTAAATATTAAAAAATATTGTTTTTCAGTTAAAATAATTTGGGACTAAAGCATGGTTAAAAAAGAAAAGAGTAAATTACAAAATTGCGTTTTTGGTTGAACTATCATTTTAATAAAGGAAAAATGCAAAAGCAATAGTTCAAAAAGCTATAGCTTAAATGACTTCCTGCTTTTGTGAGAGAGCAAAAATACTTGCTTGTTAAATTATAATGACTTGCTCATTAAAAGACATATTTTTGATTATGATATTCACAGATTATTTGGTCACAGTGGAGCCTGCAGGGCTTGCAGTAAGTCCATCCCAGCAAATGAAATGGTTATGCGAGCACAGGGCAATGTTTTCCATGTCAAGGTAATTTACTCTATTAAACTGACCCATTTAAATACAGTTAATTAAAAAGTGATCTACATTTCTACTCCTTGTTTATGGGCTGATATTCCTTATAATGTGTTTTTTTTACAGTCACTTCTTTCTTTACTCTTGTAGTGTTTTCTGTGCTCCATCTGCCATAACCAACTAGTACCCGGTGACCGTTTTCACTACACAAATGGAAAACTGTACTGCGAGCGGGACAGACCAACAGCTTCTGATTACAGAAACGACCTCTTGGATTCACTCAGGGAGCACAACATATCCGAACAGAAGTCCTGAGCTCATAATTTTTTTGCTGAGCTCTGAGAAAGAGACACTAATAGAGCACCTAGTTTCATATTCAAGACCTCATATAACCCGGTAGTTGCTTTGTCAGCTACGGACCATTTTGTGAAGGTCTAATATTGTGGAAATTCAACGTATATGGTAATATCTGGCAGTTTAAATGAGGTTAACCATTGGAGCTGAAAAGCAATATCAGCGAGCATTCTTGCGTATCATAATCAATTATGAATTGGTTTTGCACAGAATGACCTTTCTTATATGTTGTGGACCTGCAATTTAGTTGTGGTGTCTGTTAGTTTTGATATACTGCTGTGTACTTAACTTTCAGGCAGTGAAAACACACCACCTTCCACTGGTGTCTGAGTGACATTTATCTTTTGGTCGGGGATGGCTATTCTTCTGCAATTAACCTGTCCATAAACCAATCCTGGCAGCATCCAGAGAGGCCAAGTTCTCTGAATCCTTGGAAGCAGACCTCCAGATGATTTCCTAGAAAGCATTTTTGCTTCAAAGGACCTATCTTTGAAGTGTGTGTGTGTGAAGTAATATTTGCTTTATTCAAAATAATTAAAAACCCCTTTAAGGATCTCTTCAGTGACATGAGCTGTGTTTTCTGTTGTGATGCTTTCTAAATGATATATTGACAGACACAGAATTTATGGAGAACACCTCCCTCTGCTGGCTGAAGATAAATCTGTCACTTCCAGTAGTGACTGCTTTTTGCTTTTGTTAATTTTATTTTATTTTTATTTTTTATTTTTTTGCATTTTCCAGTAAAACCACTATCAGCATGATAGCTATGAGCGGAATTAATCTGTTAAATTATCAATTTAGGAAAAAAGAGGATTTTATTCATCATTTAATTGTTTACATAATAAAAAAAAACACCTTTTTAAAGCCTCAAAGTTGTGCTGAATTTCATATTTAAGATCATTCTATCATGTCCTAATCTCTAATTATTTTAATATGGATTTTGTTGTTGTTGTTGTAACTGATTCGTGTACCTCTTATGCTTCTGCTTTCTTAACCAGTCTGACTCCATGTTTCTGATGAGAAATATTGATTCGTCAAGGCTTTATCCTTAATATAAGTAAATTCAAATACATTGGGTGCTGTTATAAAATGTCTCCATAGAATAAGTGGAGTTGCTTTTATAAAGTAAGTCCTAAATGATTCAGATTATTTGACCTGTTAAATAACCCTCACAATGAAATGAATGTGTTCATGTGCCTATAAATATATAGATTTAGTTGTTGGTACAGAATGTCTCTACAGAATAGTAATAATACAGAATGTTGTTTATGATCAAATAAAATAACAAATAAATTAATTGCAGTGCTTCAACATTATAAAATTCCTATAGACGTGCTGATAAAATATAGAATGTGGTCCTGCTCACAATATGAATTCTGTGTTACTTCCATATAAATCCCTATAGATTAAGTAATGCCGCTTCTATAGAATAAGTTGCAGTAGTCCTACACAATAAATCACAATAGAATGAGTGCTGTGTTATGTCAAATAAGGCCTTTTTTGTCCAACACATTTGAAGACCCCCATCTAATTATGTTGTGACTGGACTGTACATTCTTGAATAAAAGTGACTGGGTAGCATGTTAAGTAGCATGGGCATATTTGTGGCAACAACCAAAAATACATTGTATAAGTAAAGATAATGTTCCTAGACGATATTTTGTTAACGTACATATATAAAACTTACTTTCTGAATATGCATTCTTTCTCAAAATTAAAATGTTTTTATTTTATTTTTTTGCACCCTCAGATTCTAGATTTTTAAATAATTGTATCTCAGGCAAATATCGCCCTGTCCAAACAAACATACTTGAATAGAAAGCTAATTTACTCAGCTTTCAGATGATGCATAATTCTTAATTTTAGAAAATGGGTGGTTTGTGGTCACAAATGTTAAAACAAATAAATTAGCTTCTTGATTTTTTATTTACACTATTTTATTCAAATTTGAATACAGTTTAAATGGACTGAGGCCTCCTAGTGGGTCCTGGCCCTGGTCCCCAGTTGAGAACTACTATTCGAATACATAAAAGAACTCTATACAGTGTATACAACGAAATAAGTTGTTTCAATAAAAATTCATAACGTGTTACTGCCAACAGAATACATCTGATAGAACAAATTTTCTGCTGCAGAAACAACATAAAAAGTACGTACAGAATGAATCTTTACAGTGTGCTACTGGTGTAAAAAAGCCCCAATGCAATAATAGCAATATACTAACTTGAACTGTTTTATAAACTCGAATGCGGGGTGCTGCTCCTATAGATTTAGACTGTCGCGTTAAAGCCTCTGTGTTTGTGGAGCTGTTATTGATCACATGATCGAGGGTGGACTGGCCGTGGCTGAACTGGGTGCGGGAACAGAAACTTGCACTTGGGTCGCTCTGCCACCCGCCTCCCCTTGTTATAAGCAGCACAGCTCAGCCTTCACCCCAAAAGCGCGGATCTCGCTCTGAGCCCTTACGTTTACAACCAACCGACTGCTCAACAATGGGACCCCCTCCGTATCCCGGCCATGCTATGGATCGAACCCCAAATACAGCGTTTTTCGCTTGAGACGGAAACATAACAGGCTTGTTTTTTGGGAGTGACTCACCCCCCTTCCCCAGAGTTTGATTCAAAAAAAGAGTTCACAACCAAGATGGCCGCCGATCCCATGCAGGTAGGAAAAGTTTTTTATTTTTTATTTTATACAATATAGATGTGAAGAATCTTAAAGTGTGCACGGCGACCTTTATGCTTTAAAATATAGTATGCGCCCTAAGCGCAGCTCTCTCGCGCACTTTCACACCACTACTTTTCTTCCTTTGGGACGAGCTGCTCGCTCCGCCGAGGAGCTCACGAAACGGGAAAACGGGGAATGGGGCCCGAAAACGCTTATGACAGGAGTTTAGAGCTTGTATTTCCCCCGCACAGTCATAATACCATCTCCACATAAATTTTAGTTTAGATTTTATGCCATGTTGCCTAGTGGAAACACGGAGTTGTGATGTATCGGAATT
Source organism: Enteromius radiatus (assembly GCA_032357445.1). Taxonomy (NCBI): domain Eukaryota; kingdom Metazoa; phylum Chordata; class Actinopteri; order Cypriniformes; family Cyprinidae; genus Enteromius; species Enteromius radiatus. The sequence continues at coordinate 7,172,645 of JAUCMS010000044.1, read as the reverse complement.
GTACACACTGGCTGTGTCTCAAACCCCCGTGAGCCGCCTACCTAGACAGCAAAACTGATTTAACAGTTATTTGAAACCGATTTAAATATAGCTACTGTACAACAGTTAAGCATTACCACAGCATCCCCGCTGTGAGATGTAGTTAAGTTTACAGTACTGAGAAGTTTAGAATTAAGTTTTGTTGTATTGATTTTTTTCTTGCGCTGTTGTTGTTGTTGCTTTTACAAATTATTTCGGGCTTGTCTTTTTGTTCAGTGCTGAACTGCAGCCTTGTTTCTAACACTTTGAAACTAGTTATTAAGATAGTGTAAACTGTATTTTAATAATCTGAGTGGTTTAAGGTTAAAGTAAACTAACAAAATGATTTTTATATAAACATTGTAATAAAATAAGTATTGTTTAATGTTCATCTGCCTGTAAGATGTGTTAAACAATACAGTTATGTTTTTGGTAGATGGGTGAACTACAAAAAGGTGTCAGGCATCACAACTTCACTTCAAAAAAGCAACTTCTAGCCTTTTATTCTAACTGCAGTAGTTCAGTCCACCCATTTTCCCTTTTTATGTCTTTCACAATGACACCATTAGTAAGCATTCATGATTTCAGTTGTCTGTGAAACCATGTTCGGTCAGATGTCATTTTGCCAGTGCATTTAAATTACAACCAGGAAGCACTGTTGTTACTCAAACATGTTTTGTCAGCCTTTTTCCCAGACCTGATAAGTCCAAGAGCATTATGGCAAGTGGAAGAGACACTGCTGGATAATTTGAATGAGAGAGAAAGAAGGGTGATAACCCACATCAGTTTGAGTATTAATCATTAAAACAAACTATTATTTAATAGAAGACTTTTTGGTGCTGTTTTTGATATTGGTTTTGTGTATGTTTCACCTGAGTGTAGCAGCACAAGTGAGGACGAGATAAGGTACAGCTGGCTCCTAAAATGTAGGACAGTTGCTTTTCCATGACCTTCAGTTGACCCATGAGTCAGTGCTGTACATGCAAGCAGACTCAGAGTGTCAAAACATGCATGTCAGTTATTTTATTATTGGTTTGATTTCTTTCTGCAGAGATTTCAAAGTTAAGGATGATGGATGATATAAACAAAGAGGGTCACCAAAGCTAAAACCTCGGAACCTTCACTCTAGTTCAGCTTTATATTTTGAATTAAGAATGCACAATATATCACTAACATATCAATTATCCAGAAACATCAGAGGTATTTCAGTTGATCTGTATCTGTAAATATCGGATATTTAAAGGTGCAAATCACTGTTGGCAAGATGGGGTTTTAATAAAAAGTTGGCTGGCTGTGCAGTAAAAAGACATTTTTAAAAATTTATTTGCGTCATCTGGTGGATTTTTGCTGGCAAATATAAGGACATAAATTGGTCCTGGTAGAAGGGGAAAAAAATACACGCTGTAAACTTACTTTCAGTACTGACATTAACTATACAAAGCTGGTTTGAAATAGAAAAAACACTTTTTTAAATTTAAATAGTCAGCAAGTCTCAAACTAGCTATACGTTTTTCATGCTGTGCATTATAATGTGGTAATGCCTTACTTGTACCACTGAAATGACTGAATTTGAATTTAACATCAGCCATTTATCATTGATATCTTATTGGTGTCTTCCAGCGTAATATTTTCAGTGCATCTCTATTTTTTACTATTTGAATGTTGATGAATTTGAATAATATGACCATTATGGATTCATATATATTTTGTTTATTGTCTCTGCATGCTTTGACGAACCTCACCTCCAACCTCCTTGAGACCTGAACGAGCACATTCTGCTGAAAGTTTTGTTTATAAGCTTTATTTATGGCTCCACTTTCCCCTGGAGGAAGATTAGAGGAGCCGTGTCAGTTCTCTTACATGTTGTCAGTGAGCTCATGAAGAGCAGGGCTAAGCAGGATTTGGCTCACCCACTCAGACCAGTTATCCTCCCTGCTGATGTCAGTGATACTGTGCTTCTTTATGTGTATGTGTGCCTCTGTGTTTTCGTTCATGCTTCGAGGTTAGTGTGCAGGGTGCGCGGGAGATTTGAAAGCATAGTATATCATGAATCGTGATACTGGTGACAATTATGCCTTGGGAGGGAATTTCCTTCAGGTGTTTTACTAAGAAAACTTTTTTGCATGGGGGGAAAGAGACCTACTGAAGTCTTTGTAATTGTCTAAGATAAGGATTATTGACATCAAAATATTAATATATGTTTATTTTGTACAGGCTCACATGGTTTCGGACCGGCTGGGCCTGGGGCACAACCTTGACCTGTCTGATACCATGGTGCAGCAGAAGCTAGACGAAATCAAGGAGCAGATCAAGAGGGAGATCCGCAAAGAGCTGAAGATCAAAGAAGGGGTGGAGAACCTTAGGAAGGTCACCACAGAAAAAAAGAGACTGGCGTATGTTGATAATATGCTCAAAAAGTCTAACAAGAAGTTAGAGGAGCTTCATCAAGAGCTGCAGGAGCTCAACGCTCATATTGTGGTGAAGGATCCAGAGGATCTTCTCTTAGGTATGAGCAAACCTCTCATAAGTAAACTTTAACCATCTGTAGTACCATCAGTATTTGTACACGTATACTACTGTTCGAAAGTGTGAGGTCAGGAAGAAATATTTTACCTAAACAAATTAATACTTTTATTTAACAAGGATGCATGAAGTGAGATTTCTATTTCAGATGAACTCTGTTCTTTTGAACTTGAAGATAAAAATCCAGAGAATAGGTATCATGGCTTCCACAAAAATACAAAACAGCACAAGCTTTTATACATTTTATATATATATATATATATATATATATATGAAGAGCTTTTTGTTTGTTTTTTGGCAAAAATGGGTAACTCTGTTCTTTTTTCATTTCCAAAAAGCATGTTTTTTTTGTTTTTTTTATGATGTTATGTTTTAATGTGCTTTATTGTATTTTTGTTGTGATTTTGTAACCTTATAAGAATAACCCAACTATACTTTGATTGCGATTATTTGGAATGCACAATGGAAAACATGATTTTAGAGAATTGTTTAAAACTGAGATCTGTTTTTACAAATTAACTCTGTTTTGAGATTCCTGTCAGAATGGCATAGTTTCTGTAGCCTGGGCTGGCCCATACTTCCTGTGACGCTACATTCAATTTCGCGAGCAAAGTCAGTCTGACCAAGCTGCTGTTTTAGAGCATTTCATTTTCCCAAAAGAATGGGAACCAATGAGAAACAAGCTCCCCCTCCCCGGCACCAGAGAGGCGGGTGTAACGCGATGACGCAGTAGTTCTGCGATCGGAAACCATACCGGCTTTCAAAGCTGGCGTGTACCGAGCAGAAACAATCGTTTGACTCTGCTATTGCAGCTGTTTTGAGAAATTTTCATCACAGGTTTTCTTTGAAAACGGAGCAGATTAAAGTAATTAAAGACATTTTCCTACTGCTTTAATGAAGCTAGCTACAATTGTTTACGGTCTTCAGGTTCCGTCGCTACGCATACGTCATCGGAATGAGTGGTCTGATTGGTTGTATATTCGTCCAGTAGTATACAGAGGCATTTGATGGACGCAGGTTAAGATTGAAATTTCAAAACCAAAGAGATATTCTTTATAAAAGTTACGACTTGTCCACGCCGCTCGTTTAAACACGCCCCCACACATTTTCAAACACCACTCAAATGTTTATGCAAATAAAGAAGGTGGTTGCTGGAAGCACTGTGTGTCATTGTGAAATTTGAAACTGCTTTGTTTGTGCTTCCAAAAAAAAAAACATGTATTCACAACACTGTTCCAGAACAGTTCAACAAAAATATTAGACTGTGTTTAGCGCATTTACGGAGGACTGACTCCTAAAACCTGCAGTGCAGCCTATGCTGTCTGTACACAGAGACTGTAAAGAGCAGTTCTACCTCTGCAAGGACAGTCTGGCGCTTCTCACTCACAGCCTTTAAGTTAGTCACGTTTTCTGCCTCGTTTGTAATGTGTTATATTGTTTTGGTATATGCACCGGGATGCATAACATTTCCGCCAAATGCTTGCATTATTTGGCCAGTCACAGTGCACTGGATAGCTGGCCAATCAGAGCACACCTTGAACAATGAGCTTTGTACAAATCGACTCATTTCAGGAGGCGTAGAGGAGAAACAAAAATGTTTGGCGTACATGACAAACCCATTTTCACCCATTCTTACTGATGCTGCCAAGACTTTACAAATCATGCCTGCAGTTTCCAGTGGATCATCCTTAAAGATGCGTTTAGCTAATTTAATATAAAGTGCTTCTCCACAGTGTCCATCACTTTTTGAATTGTTGTAAAAAATAAATATCTTTTACGTGTGAGAGATGTGAGCCTAGACAGTGGCACACTACAGGTGTAGCAGTTCTGGACTATAATATTCAGTTGTAAGGATATCTTACAGAAGCTTGATCGGATCTCTCACCCTACTCGCAACATCCTTATACGGGACAAATGTAGCCTGGCATGGAAATTATCTGATGAGAAGGGGCTTTTGTTTGGTGACTCAGCGCAAGAGGAATGCCTCTGCGTGTCACACCTCTGTGTTGACCTCCTCAGTCTGTGTCGGCTAAGCAGAAATCAGCAGATGCAGCTGGAAGACAACAGTGCTCCAGTGCCCGTGCCTCGCTGGTGATGTCATGGTTGCACAGACTTGTTGGGAGTCCAGACATTGGAGCTGGTCAGGCTGTTTGGGTCAAGCCTTCTGCACCGCATTATACCATCATCTCTTATCTCTTACAAAATAAACAGTTATAGGCTTTAATCTACTTCTGAAGTCTTGTTGTAATACCTGCTGTGTGGGTGCTTTATTCCTTACCCTGCAGACTTTGTTTATAATAACCACAACACAGGCATCTTTATTTATGCCTTACGTAATGATGTGACTCAGGAGTCTCCAGGTGCTTAACAAAAGACACTTGTTCTTCATTAACATGTGCTTGCACACTAAAGTGCTTTGTAAATATTTATTTATCACAGATGACCTTCTCGCTTCCTCTCTGAAGCTCCACAACCTTTTAGAGGTTGGTAATGGCTGCATTTATTTAATCAAAAACATTAATATTTAGAAATATTATTAAAATTAATTATAAATGCTTTTTTAGTATTGTTTTAAAATCACTTTCTGTGATGCAAAGCAGCCATTTAGCAGTCATTACTCCAGTCTTCAGTGTCATATGATCATGTCGAAATTATTCTAATATGTTAAACATTTCTTAGTATCATCAATGTTAAAAATTGTTTTGAGTAGACCATGACAAGGATAGTTTAAGGATTCTTTGATGGACTGAAAATTCAAAAGATCATTAAGGATTCTTTGTAAAATTATAATATGTCCTTATTTGATGCCTACTACAGATCTCAAAAAAGTTGGCACGGGGGGAAGATTCAGCTGGGAGAATATCTAGCAACTAATTAACATTAGATCTGTAACCTGATTAGCTATATGTCTTGGGCCATGTGTAGACGTGAAATGCATGCCAAACCAAGAGATGGCAATATAATCTCAAACATAAAGCCATATTGGCCAACCAGAAGCTTGAAAAAGTTTCCAGTAGGCGGAGATAACAGCGCAGGAGTCTCAGAAGTAAAGATGGGCAGAGGCTCGCCAATCTGTGAAGGAGTGCGTAGAAAGATTGTGGAATACTTTAACAACAACATCAAATTGCAAAGGCTTTGCAAATCCAATTATCTTCAGTGCATAATGTCATCAAAATTTCTGTGTGTAAGGCATGTTACTAAATGGGCCCAGGAATACTTCCAGAAACCATTGTCTGCGGATGCCAAAATACAAACCAAGAAAAACGCCAAGAAAGGGACCAAATTCCTACAACAAAACCCTAGAAACGCATAACCTTGATGCCCATAACCTTTATTTTGTTCACATTTTAAAAAATGTTCCAACATTTCCAAAATCCTGGTTGTATATTTCCACTTATTTAGCCTTTGTTGAAATAAAATGATAGTAGAAGATGAGAAAAGTGATTCATGTTAAAGAATTGAAATCATAGATGATAACATCGGGGGGTTTTGTGTGTTTTGCCTACCTCCATTTTTTTTTTTACTGCATTCACATGAATTGCCTTTGTGAGAGCTGATGTTTTTGTTTGTTATTAGCAGAAGTCTAACAGGTTTCATTTATCTGTAGAGGTGGGGGAGTTTTTACTTGTCTGGACCTGAAAAGTAGTGCTGTGCCTCATTGAAATAATTTCCGTTTTCACAGTTCTTCATCAAAGCAACCAGAAAACATTTCTGGAAAACTACAAAACGTACAGAATTAAGCAATCACCCTTATAAGAGTGCTTGCACCATATGACCAGCTTTATAAACAATAAAAATAGTTTCAAAAGAATTAGTGTAGAGATAAGTATTAGTTTAAAGAATACTTGAAGTGCAGCTTCAAAACGTGACTCTTAATGTTACTCAAAGGTCAAACAAAGAATCAGATACTCTTGTTGCAACATCCTTCCTGTTTTTTATGGTTAAGCCAAAAATCTGGAAGTAGACAGAAAACTGAAAACTGAATTTTTGTTGCACTTAGACCTGCTCTTTTGACTCTCTTCTGTATCATCATAGTTGGTGCTGGTGTTTTGAAGATTTGAAAAAATCATCTGGCAACCAAACAACATCGAAGAGCATTGACTTTGATTATATTGACAAAAAACACAGAGATATCAAATTCTCTTTTACCTCATACAGGTTTGAGTGATATGATGGTGAATAAATCATGACAAAAGTAGAATTTTGCTTCAGGATGTCTGTCTTTGGGATCTTTTTGGATCTTACTAACGTCTACCATTTCTTTCCCAGAGTGCCCTCTTACGCTGGACAGCCCTAAAAGTGAAGCACGAACATGCACTATCAGCAGCAGACTAGCAGCCCTGAAAAAACAGAATGACATTGAATTGAAGGTGAAGCAGGGGGCCGAGAACATGATCCAGATGTATTCAAATGGCTCCTCAAAGGTATTGTACCATTTGGTTTTATTTAATGACTCTTTTCGCTTGAGGCTTTTTTTTTTTTTACCCGTTGTAGAATCCAGGTTCTGTTGTTTACAAAGCACACGAGAGAGCATTATGTAGCCATCTTGGCCCCAAACCAGTCAAAAGTTTGGAGTCAGTAAAATGTAAATGTTTTTGAAAGAAACCTCTTATGATTACCAAGGCTGCAGTTATTTGATGAATAATATAATAAAACTGAAATGTGATTACATTGTGACATGATACTTCAGATCTGATGGTGATTTCCTGCTCGAGACATTTCATTTGCACTGTTTAATAGTCCATGTTACACGTTTGAAAGATTATGTTGAATACAATATAGCAGCATTGATGTAAACATCTTTTGGAACTTTATAAATGAGATTACCATCATTTTTAATAAGTTAATTGCATACTCGGTGAAAAAGCAGGCTATTCCTATCCTTAAAAAAAGTTCTTACAGACCCCAAACTTTTAAATGGTAGTGTATGTGTAAAACAAAAAAATTATCAACAGGCATAAAATACATCTACATTCACTTGAATAGAAATAAAGACACCAGAACTACTGCTTTACTTCAGTGACATGAGTGCAGATCCTGTGATTTGAGAGGTTTGCCCATAGTAGGAGTAGTGCTGGTGATGAACTTATCCCCTCTGGCAACACAAACACACACACACATGGTGCAGCCCTATGGGAAATTAGCAAAGGCTGATGTCAACCAGGAAATGACTTGTAAACGGAAGCCTTTCCTTCTCTCACACTTTTGGCAGGGTAGCAGCCCCTGGAATATGTTTAGCCTTTGACCAGCTTGCACAAGAGTGCTACCAGAGTTAAATATTTAACATAAATTAATTGAATAAATTGAGGTAAAAAAAAAAAAAAAGTAATAAAAACAGAAATAAATAAATTTCCCTTCGCCACATACAATCTGTATTTTATTTATTTTTTCTCCACGACTTGATTTTATGTTAACCTTGCAGGACAGAAAACTTCTTGCAACAGCACAGCAGATGCTTCAAGACAGCAAAACCAAGATCGAGTTCATCCGAATGCAGATTCTCAAAGCCAGCCAAACCAGCGAGCTCAGCTTCGACAACAATGATGTCATTGGTAACTTTCACATGTAGTTCCTCCGGCATTAGCATTCACAGCTCAACAAACTCAAACTAATAAATATATCTGTGGTGTTGTGGTGCAGCAAAACCCATCATCAGTCCACTGGACCTGCGGGTGGAGGAACTCTGCCATCACACACGGATTGAGTACGCTGTGGCCGAGGGGGCCAAGAATGTCATGAAGCTGTTGGGCTCTGGTAAACTGGCTGAGAAGAGGGCTCACTCAGAGGCATTTTCAACTGTACGTCCTCATTACCTTCTGAACTGACCTCGTTGATGCATCTAACCTTTAGCACTATTTTTAAGTTTTTAACCCTTTGACCTTTGAAGTCTTGGAAAAGAAGGTGGCCAGAGAGACCACCAGTAGTGTATGAAATATATATATGACTAGACGAATGCATTTAGGGTTCAAACTTACAAATAAGCAAGCTTACAATTAAATTTCACAAGCTTTTTTTTATTATAAATCGAGAATTACATAATTGGGTTTTGTAAGCTTGCTTATAGATGTGAAATGAAAAATATAAATAATGAATATAATAATTTTAAGCTTGCATTTTTGTAAGCTTGATACAAAAATCTAATGATATAAAAGGTTTTTTTGGGACCATGAATAATGTTTCCAGGTCCAAGCCTCTACTCCATTTCAATTAAGAATATCCCAGTATATATAACAGTAATTTATGAGCATTATTATAGTAAACATTTAAGCTTAGCTTTTAAAAAAATAATGATGAAAAAGTTAATTATTGGTGTTTTTTCAGTTTAGCATCTATAATGTGAAAGTGTGGCCACATTAAGGTAAGTTCAGCAAATATGTGCATGCAGAAAATTCATAGGTCCATATCTGTTGTCAATAGTGTATAGATGTGTGAAGCACAGCTTACATAGAAGTTAGCTTTCTGTTTTCAAATTCACAATGCAGTGTGATCAGCTTGAATAATTCTGTTGCTATGACTGGATTTCATCCTCACAACGTTTCAGCAAGCAATAGTAAATGTGACTGCACCTTTAGATTCACATCAGTGCTTTCAACTGCTGTAAATTCTGTGAAATCCAGGCCCAAGCCAGGTTCAATGAGTCCAATCAGAAGCTGGATTTGTTGAAGTATTCCCTGGAGCAGAGACTCAATGAGCTTCCGAAGAACCATCCCAAGAGCGGTCTGATCATGGAGGAGCTATCACTTATGTCTTCTCCAGCCCTCAGTCCTCGGCAGAGCTTCATATCCACACAGAACCACAACAGCACTGTTAAAAACCAATACAGCACCAAACCAGCTGCACTCACAGGTGAGCAACGCATATTACCTTCAGATTTACCTTAATGTGTTACATGAAGCTGTAAGCTGGGGTCAGTAAGTATCCTGAAATAAAATACCATGGTTTCCAGTGAAATATTAAGCAGCAGAACTCTTTTCAGCATATTAGAATAGATTAGAATGTATCTTCAGCATCAAAGCAACATATTAGAATGGTTTCTGAAGGATCATGGGACATTGAAGACTGTATGAAAATTCAGCTTTTCCATCACAGGATTAAATTGCATGAGATATATTAAAATAGAAACCATTAACTATATTAAAGTGTAATAATATTTCACTATATTTTGAGCCTGCGTGATCATAAGGCTTCTTTCGGCAACATTAAAACATCATACTCACCCCAAACTTTCATATGGCAGTGTATTTTAATGCTGATTGTTATTGACTAAAACAGGCAAATTAGAGGTTCGGCTCATGGGATGTCAGGACCTGTTAGACAGTGTTCCTGGCCGGTCTAAAGCCACGTCGGTGCCGCTGCCCGGTTGGAGCCCCAGTGAAACGCGCTCCTCTTTCATGAGCCGTGGGAACCGCAGAGGAACCAGCGTTCGGAACCTCTCCAAAAATGACGACTTGTCCAGTTGAGTACTTCTTAGTGCTTACTTTCAAGTGGCTTTTCAGCAGCCTTTCATTTGACTTTACAATTAAAAAGCAAAACTGGTGCAGTTGAGAAGCTTAATATGTGTATTTGTCTCTGTTTGACTCCAGATGAGATTAGCGCCGTTCTGAAGCTCGACAACACTGTAGTTGGTCAGACCAGTTGGAAACCTGTCAGTAATCAGTCGTGGGACCAGAAGTTTACATTAGAGCTAGACCGGGTAAGCTCACTGTACATGACGTTTATTTATGCATTAAACACTTCTGGGTCTTGTTTATATATATACTTTGGCGAATGTTTGTTTACCGCAGTCTCGTGAGCTGGAGATCTCTGTGTACTGGAGAGATTGGCGATCCCTTTGTGCGGTGAAATTCCTGCGACTGGAGGACTTCCTGGACAACCAGCGGCACGGAATGTGCCTTTACCTTGAGCCACAAGGGACTCTGTTTGCAGAGGTACCTTTACAATATTGTCTCTCAGCGATCAATACTTTCCCACAAAGAGCCTTCTGATTAGCAGCCCAGAGCTCTGTGAGAAAATCAAAGAGGAATTCCTCACGCTCAGTGGCCCCTGAAACCCCCCGGGCAGGTTTTCCCACCTTTGCTTCTCTAAGGAAACCGAGCCGGGTAGATCTGAAGTAGAATGTGATTAGTTTTTTCAGAGCTTGATCTGAAAGCCATTTTTGTTACAGGTTACTTTTTTTAATCCAGTCATTGAGAGAAGAACCAAACTCCAAAGGCAGAAAAAGATCTTCTCAAAGCAACAAGGTGAGGGCCTTTCCTCGACACAGCAGAGTATTATGGAAATTTAGCAGTTTATGTTTATGACAGTTTATCAGAAGGGTCATATTAAGGTTGCTTGAGCAGAAAAAAGGAAAAATAGCTTTGTAGGACTATTTGCCAGACCTTTACAAATAAATTGTGGCCTTATTTGGTGGTGCACATTCAAGATTTGTATTTGATCAGCCAAATTGCATGTAATATGCACAGTATGCAAATTTTCCCTGAAAAAAAAAAAAAAAGTATCTTATGCTTACCAGAGCATTTGTTTAAGCATACAGCAAAACCAGAAATACTGTGAAGTATTACAATTTAAACTACATTATTACAATGTGACACTTTCTCTTGTAATATATTTTATGTACATTTTTATATTAGTTGTTAAGCCAGGCTTTAGAGTTTGTGCTTCATAATATCAAGTAGTGCTTTTTTTTTCAGGATTATTCGATTAATAGAAAATTAGCAATTATTTTTACAAATCTTGTATCCACCTTTTTTTACACCCCATAACACTTTGCTCAAATTATTGGAGTAACTTACATTTACATTGTAAACAATTAGCCAAAAAATTTGCTCTATGAATGCAATAATAAGCACTTTCAAATTAGTACAATAAGGTGACTTCTTTTTTTTTTTTTTTTACTCACCCTTCAACCATTGATCATTAAAAGAAAATTAAGTATAAAAGCATTAATAAGTCACTTTCAACATAATATAACTCGGCAGCAATATTACATGCGTGTTAAATATCATTATAGTAATATATGTCTATATTTGGTAACAATGACATTTTACAGCATTGTGTGAAAACAAACTTAGAAAAGAGACATAAGGATTCAAGTAGAAAAATTTAGGATTCTTAAAGCATTCCAGGGAATTATTCATGGTTTATATTGTAAATTAATTATATTATTCATTTAAAAGTACAGATGAGGATTATGTGTAAAGTAACTTTATGATGATTTGTTGAAAATTGAGTGCTGAATCTTTTTATATTACTGACACGAAATCTTAAATTTCATAGCAAGCTGGGGAGTAAGTTACAGTATGTTTACACAGAAATTCAAACTGCTTTAATTTAAAATAGAAAATGTTGACTTTTAAAAGCAGTTCATAAAATAAAATATTAAAACTGTCACACAAAACTAATTACGGGCCAATTATAAATAAAATCCCTTTTTATAATGCAGGCGTAATTCTTGCAATAAAGTGATTTATTCCCACCCGTCAACAAACCTGGGCTTCAGTCCCAAACCTGCACCTGCACCTCCTGAAAGCTTTCCTTTGTGAAACACCATTTGGTTTAGGTTGTTATTTCCATTGTAGCTTGTTTACATTACCCTGATCTCCAAGTAAAGAGGTTCATGGGGGTCTGATAAATGTCTTTCTTCTCTTCTCCCATGTCTGCAGGGAAACCGTTCCTGCGGGCCCCTCAGATGAGCATCGGTACATGGGGCCGGCTAGTGAGGAGGGCCATTCCCTCTCCCAATAACTCCTTTAGCCCTCAAATGGCAGAGCTGGCAGCTGAGCATGGACACAGCAGTCACCCAGGAACCCCTGCTCTGAGGAGGCATGAACATGCACTATAATAAACACGCTTGCTTTAGTAAAGTAGTTTTTAGGCGGTTCTTTCATGTGTCTGTTTGTGTTCATCTGCCCTCTCTAGTGACCCAATGGTGACAAAACTGGACTTTGACAAAGACGCCACACCAAAGCATTACTCTCCTGTTAGTATAAGAGAAGTCTTGCCTGAGGACGAGATCCCAAACAAAGAGCAAGAACAGGTAACATCACACACCATCACATGGTTGTTGTAGAGATAAGCCACCCGGGAGTCTGTATTGATGTCATCCGTTTCCTTGAAAGCACAGTAGTTAAACTCTGAGGATAAAGATCTGAAGCGGGCATGTAATTCATTTTTAGTCTCTCATTTGCCCTCTTGCATTTGAAAGGAGAAGGAAATGCCTTCATTGTTACCTTTATTAGCATAGATAACAGCTCTCCAGTGTCATCTTGTATAAACAGCGGCAGATGAAAAGCTTACGGTCTTCTTTTACAGGACGCTTTGACTTCATTTGACTACCGAAATGACAGGAATAGCATCCTTGTTCAGTCTGAGCTTGAAGAAGTCGTGGAACATGAGACTCAGCCGTCAGCGTTACAGCTCATAACTGTCCAGAAGAATGCAGAAATAAGGTGGGATATTTATAATTCTGTTTATAGATTGTGTTGTGCTAGCAAATATGCACTCGGCGTTACTAAAGGACTTCTGTTGTTGCAGGGATGAAGAGGAGGAAGAACAGTTTCATTTCAGTCTTAAAGACTTTAAATGTGTTGCAGTGTTAGGCCGTGGCCATTTTGGAAAGGTATGAGGCTGTTTATGCTTCCAGTTTTCTTTTTTTAGTGCTAACTGTACAATTATTGGATATTTAGGCAACACTAATATTAACAAATGGAATCTTATTATAAAGTGCTTCCAATATTTATATAGGTGTTCCTTTATCTGTTTAAAGCTCACCTTTAAAACCACATAATTTAATAATAATCTCAAAATTACCATTCTTTATATTCAACATTTATAATATTTTGATGACTCATTTTCATCAAAAATTATTCATTTAAGATTTTAGTATTCTATTTTATTTATATGTAATGTATATTATATATATAATCTGTGAAATAAAAATAAAATACGTATTTATTACATTTATTTAATACAGACTATTTATTAGTAATTGTTGTTGATAATAATTATCAGTTTGTCAGGGGTTTCCCCACCCCTTTTGAGACTTTTGTTTTTTTAATATAGGACAAATATAGCAACTTCTTGGACATATAGATAAGTGAATTTGCCATTATGATGTCATCTAGTCTGGTTTTAATGCATTAATTATGCCTCGTAAAGCACCTTTTTAGGAAATGTACAATTTTATGAATAATTTTAATCACAATTAATACATAACAATTAATTGTTTCACTATGCATTTTGAATTTGGTTATAGTTTTTCTGACAAAATAAAGGTTTGCTATTTTTTTTTATTTCTTTTTTTTTTTTTAAATAAGTAAGTAATAAATTTACATTTTCCACATCTTTACATCTTTGCCAAGACTAGAAAACAAATTGCTCTAACAACCATATAGAACTACATATACCTTGTTAAGTACCTAAAAGAGAGACTTTTCCAGCAGAAACACCGCTCACATAGTCTTATAACATCTGTGTGACTTTATTCTTTCCTCTAGGTGTTATTAGCGGAGTACAGTATTACAGGTGAAATGTTTGCCATCAAGGCCCTTAAAAAGGGAGATATTGTTGCCCGTGATGAAGTTGAAAGGTAAATTGTTCTTCGTTTTATATATGATTGTTTGTGGGCGACACTTGTCAAGTACTAGTTGTTTGGTGTAATTGTATCCTCTCCTATTTTCTGTTCTGTCAGTTTGATGTGTGAGAAGAGGATATTCGAGACTGTGAACAGTGTGCGGCACCCGTTCCTCGTCAATCTTTTTGCATGTTTCCAGACAAGGGAGCATGTGTGTTTTGTGATGGAGTATGCGGCAGGAGGAGACCTGATGATGCACATTCATGCCGATGTGTTTTCAGAGCCACGGGCCACGTAAGTGACACAAAAGTCATTCTTTTAGATAACTGCAATCAAGGCTTTATCATCATTACATGTTTTGATGTTGGTGCAGGTTTTATGCAGCCTGTGTCGTCCTGGGGTTACAGTTTTTGCACGAGCACAAGATTGTATACAGGTATTTGAAAAAATCTATTGGATTTTTGACACCAATATAGTTTTTCATTAGATTAATTTGAGGATTAATAAATATATTCTTCAGGGATCTGAAGTTGGATAACTTATTGCTTGACACAGAGGGATTCGTCAAGATTGCCGACTTTGGTCTTTGTAAAGAAGGTAAGGATATGTAAGGATATGTTTGTTGTTGTCTGCTGTACAAGTCCCTGAGGTAAATGTTTGACCATTTTCTGTGTCAGGAATGGGTTTCCGGGACAGAACGAGCACTTTCTGTGGCACTCCAGAGTTTCTGGCTCCTGAGGTGTTAACCGAAACATCCTACACACGTGCGGTGGACTGGTGGGGGCTCGGCGTGCTTATCTTTGAGATGCTTGTCGGGGAGGTCAGACCCTCATCCACATTTGTTTATTCATTTCTCATCATCTCTCTAAATAGAGTATCTTAGAAGTTTGTGGTCAGTTTTTTAGTTTCATTTTTTTTTTTTTTTAAAGAAGTCTCTT
This sequence comes from Enteromius radiatus, assembly GCA_032357445.1. NCBI lineage: Eukaryota > Metazoa > Chordata > Actinopteri > Cypriniformes > Cyprinidae > Enteromius > Enteromius radiatus. Next base: position 7,157,594 of record JAUCMS010000044.1, on the reverse strand, counting down.
ATGCTCACCAAGGCTACATTTTAAATAAAATTAAGTTAAATGAAATTTATTTAATCTCATTTAATTTTATTTTACAGTTTTTCTCAGTCGCTTTGGTGCATTTCTCACAACAGTACTTACATTTGCACAACAGTTAAGGTATTTCTCAAAACTATTAGTCATGTGTGCACATCATAGCAGCAGTTTCTCATTCTTTCAAACAAACTGCAAATGCTTTTGGACATGCATCAATTGCTTTCATACAACTCTCTGTTCTTTTATAACATGATCATTTGTTTATGTCATGTCAGTCAAAATTAACTAAACTTGTGACTGTTGAATAGTCATTCCATATAAAACTAATAGTCCTCATTTCATTGCTTGAGTCATTACATACAAAAATGTTGAACTAGTTGTCAAAATCTGTTGGAAAAAACAGTTTAAATCTCTTTTTTTTCCTGAAAATGTCTTCTAAATTGAATCGTTTGCACAATGCTTTGAATAAATTAGAATTGCAAAGAGCATATGCAGTAAAAAATGTAAAAAACATATGGATCAACATCCTTGTATAAATTTTGGGTTTGGGGTAGGTTTAAGGGTAAGGATTGGGATAAGTTTATATTTTTGGACAGTAATGCTGATCCAGGATCATGTCTTGGCAAAATCACGGTGACCCTCACTACATACTTTGTCTAACTTGTCTAACTTTGCTGTGGTTTTCAAATGGCTGTGCAAATAGTATATAATGCTGTCTTGAGCATTTTCAGAAAGCGTCACCAAAATCTTGATTTTTTTTTTTGCATTTGAAAAAATGTACAGAGTGAACTGTCATAATGAAAACATGACAAAGTCATTTGACTGTCATGTTCATAAACAATGGTGTCAGGACTTTTAATTTTGACGACACTGACAATTTCATTGACATGAATACTTGCTTTTGAGCAATAAGCTATCCATTTTGAACAAGTGACACGCTTTTGCAGGTTATCTACTAGTTTTTACAGTTTGCACTAATAGTTTTGAGAAATGCATTAACTTTTGTGCAAATGTAAGTACTGTTGTGAGAAATGCACCAAAGCGACTGAGAAAAACTGTAAACAAATTTCTTATGTTCACCAAGACTAAGTTACATGAAATTGATTTTATTTAAAACAAAACAAATAAAATATTTTAAACCTTTTGTTCACCAAGGCTAACTTAACTTAAATTTTATTTTTATTTTATTTTATTTTAAATAAGTCTCTTATGCTCACCATGGCTACATTAAATGAAATGCATTTTATTTTATTCTAAACAAATCTTATGTTTACCAAAACATAAATTTAAGTTAAGTAGTTAAATTGAATCAAATTTTAATTTAGGTTTATTTTATTTGAAAAAATCTCTTCTATTCAATAAGAGAGGCTAAATTAATAAGGCTAAATAAAATTTTCACTTGTTTTTAATTTTAAACAAATTTCTTATGTTCACCAAGGCTAAATTAACTTAAATTAAATTTTATTTTATTTTAAATAAGTCTCTTATGCTCACTAAGGCTACATTTAGTGTTTATTTAAAGGTACTGTAAAATATAAAAAAATAGCTATTTATTCATTTTAAACAATACCCCAGTCTTCAGTGTCACATGATCCTTCAGAAATCACTCTAATATGCTTATGTGCCATCCAAGAAATTATTAAAATTAATGTTACTTAATGAAGACTATTAATTACATCTTAACTGACCTCAAAATGTTGAGTGTACCTCATAACCTGGACAAGAAGATAATACGATGATAATAACATGAATATGATTAAGTGTGAAAGCAACAGTATTTGACAACAGTTTTGTGTTACTAAGTGAATTCATGTTTCCACAGTCTCCATTTCCCGGTGATGATGAAGAAGAGGTGTTTGACAGCATCGTGAACGACGAAGTTCGCTACCCAAGATTCCTCTCAACAGAAGCCATCTCTATTATGAGAAGGGTTGGTGCTAAGAGCAGTTTCATCAGTGTGAATTTACCAGGTGTAGACACGAAAATCTGTTTCATTTTTAATATCTTTCACTTTCACAGTTATTAAGAAGGAATCCCGAGCGACGACTTGGAGCCAGTGAACGTGACGCAGAGGATGTGAAGAAACATCTGTTCTTCAGGGTAACTTCTGAACCATCTGGTTACATGCCTTAACTCATTCCCTTCTCTTTCTCTATGTATAAATATTATTTGTACCTTGTTTTTGTCCAGAACATTGACTGGGATGGATTATTAGCAAAGAAAGTGAAGCCACCATTTGTACCCGCAATCCAGAGTTCCAGTGACGTTAGTAATTTTGACGATGAATTTACCTCAGAGGCTCCGGTGCTCACACCGCCTAGAGAGCCCCGGCCCCTAACCCAGGACGAGCAGGACCTGTTTGCAGACTTTGACTACATTGCAGACTGGTGTTAGCCAAGTGTTGACATCCCTCCTTCTCCACACACACACACAGATATACAGAAAATGTGAATCAGATCATTTGCAAATATCCCTTTTTCGTTGTCAGTGTTATTTTAGCATTACCACAACCCCTTTTCCGTTTTAACATGAAGAAGCTTTTATGTTTTTTAATTATGTTCAAGTTCGGGATAATTATTCAAGCTCATCAGAACCTAAGCACGGATCATGAAAACACAAACTGAGCAGTATAGTTTACAGCTGTGAACCATGTGATCAGGTGCCTCACTGACACCCCCTAGTGTTGAGGAAGGCGACAGGCCACATCCACGTTCATCTTGCCCACAGAACTTCCATGAGAATGATGAGCCTTCGTTTTTATAGTTTTGTTTTTGAAGCATTTACAATGCAACTGGTTAAAAAAAAAAAAAAAGAAAATCTGTCAGCTCTCGATGTTAATTATGTGAAAGTGTTTTAAAGCCATAGACTGAAATAATAGGTGGATACTTGTACCTCATGCAATGAATGTAAAGTTTGCCACTATTACCAAAACATCTAGCCATTTTTATGTTCTGGAGTCTATACTCTTTCCCTACAGTACAGTATTAATGCATTATGATCCATGTTACAACGAAAACCACAAATACCAGTCATAACTGTAGTTATACATGTCAGTGATTTGAAACCGGAAATGCATTCAGTAAGTTATATTTCTATCAAGTTTCAGGATAGAGTCATGTCTTGTTTTGTTACCAGACTTAAGCTGTCAGTGGATTGACACTACTCTACAAAAGTTTGGGGTCAGTAGGACGTTTTAAGTCAAATCGCATTTTAGAATTATTCAATACTAAACATTAATTTAAAATGTTAATATTATTTCACAATGTTAGTTTTGAAAAAAATGCTTTTTTTTTTTTTTACCAACCTCAAACTTTTAAACAGTAGTGTTTATGTGACAGGCAATCACATTACCTCATTACCTAGTTGTTCCCTACTGAAATTCCTCCATCTCGTGTCTTTTATTTTTTCATGTGTACATGACAAACTGGAATCTATGCTAGACACCAAATATCAATATAAATGTACTAATAATTGTTCTAAATGCTAAAAAAACATAGGCTTGAAGCTTCAAATGTGTAATAAGCAATCCAAGAGGAGGGGTAGATACTAGTTGGAGGTCTGGTGTATTATAGGCTACACTACATAAACACCATCAAGCTGGAAGCACTAATTTTTGTCTAAAATGTCCATGTTTTATCTAAATGGTGGGTGCATTTAAAAAAAAGTGTGTACAAAGGTTTTCTACCCACTACTTGTATGTCTGAGCATGATGCATAAGAAAAGTTTCAAAGGTACAGTCGTGAAGTTTGACTTGACAATGGTGTAAATAACAGGTTTTGCTAAAACTGTCAGCCATTATGAATGCAAAAATTAAATGTTTATTATGTAAATCGTGAGTCTGTCTGCATTTTGTAGATCAAAGCAGGTTGTAAATGGTTTATTTGTCACTTCAAAAAGGATTCTCTGCGTGTTTCATGAAATCTTTATAATAACCGAGCTGCGAATACAGGAACAGAAACACACGAACAGAAACTTCTGCTTCATACCATTCCCCTCGTGAAATAAAAAAAGAGGGGGGAAATAAGACCCATTCGTGAGCTACACGCTTACAAAGCTTGTGGTATTTGTACACCTGTTCTGGGGATTTCCGAGATCTTCACCATGCTTTTCTGAAAAGCATTTATTATTTAAGTTACTAAATATAATGCAAACAAGCTAACAAAATCACTTCCTACAAAAGAAAATGTTACAGTAAGAAATATGCCTAGTCGCAACCACCAAATTCTCACTTAGACATATGTACAATTTATATACACACAAATGAAAGTACAGCCTGCGATCTGCGATTAAACTTGGAATGTGTCTTCTGTACTTTGTCGAATCCCTGCCGTCGTCTTTTCAAAAGGCTTATGCCTTCACGGGGGAGGCGAAGAGCAAAACTTGCTAATTTTAAAGAGAAAAGGGCAAAAATTCGGAAAGTACAAAGAGCGGTGAGCGTGGGGCACATGGGTGTTCACAGTTGAGGCAGTTTATCCACTGGTGTGTCAAACTTGAAGTCTGGAGGAAAGAGATCGGCAGCGCGGGGATAAATGAGACGGTAGGACTGACGGATGGTGACGTCTGCCACTCCAGCGATGTCCCCGATCTCTGCACAGGGGACACATAGCTAACACTTTATTTCGATAGTCCACTTCACACATTCTGCTAACAGGAAGTAACTTTGCAACTACATGTCAACTAGCATTCAGACTGGATTTAGGGCTGGGCAATTTAATCGCAGGTGATCGAGATTTACCGCTAATCAAAGAACCAGTTTTACTGAGATGCGTGTGAATATATTGTGCGGTATATTGCATAGCCCTAAATCCAGTCAATGAGTATTGCGATAATCAAAAACGGAAGGTGGTATGTTAGCGTCATTCATTACGATAAATCGCCCAGCCCTAACCGGATTACATATTTGTTCTCTCTTACCCTTCTGTGTCTTCTTCTCAGCAGACGCTTGAGAGGCCATGTAGATGGCTGCAGCTGCCACTGAGATCGGACTGCGCCCTGGAACCAAGTCCAGTTCAACGGCCTTCCTGGCGATGTAAGTGGCCGCCATCTGCACCTGTTTGGGCAAGCCCAAGTTGGAGCAGAAACGTGACATGAAGTCGCCGGTTGTGATGAGGTCCACGCTCGTCTCAAGAGCCTTCAGGATAAGCTTAAAGCAGCGGCCAATCTCCTTCTTCGAGATCCGAGACACAGCACAGATTTCTGGGGTGGAGGGAAATAGAAATTCTATACATGACCCTGGACCACAAAACCAGTCATAAGTAGCACAGGTATATTTGTATTTGCAAAAATATATCGTCAAAATGATACGATTTTTCTTTTTATGCCAAAAACCATTAAGGTGCGTTCACACCAGACGCGACTTGCGCAAATAAATTACACTTTTCGCGCATAGTAGGACGCTAGAACATTTTGAGTTTACTCGCTTCACAACAAACGCGAATTCACGTCATGGGAGGGGCTTCTTCCAGGCGGTTCCAGTCTCTGTAAGTTAGTGGTTAAAGATGAGGTAAAATTTGTTTTGGGTATATCTAATAGGCAATCTTTGGTTTAATAAATCTAGTAATTATTTCCTTTTTATTCCTGTTTCTATTGAAGTACGAAGACGTATCGTACAGCGACGATGATTTGTCTTCCATAGTTCCGGAATTCTGTCTCCGCTTGCTAGTATAATTTTACTTAATATAATAATGTAATTTTACCAATCATTAAAAGTTACCTCTTACTAATCATATTAAATCAGTATCTACAAAATCGATCATTCCACTGCGGAAGAAACATTTACTGTATGACAGTAGCTGAAATATAGCATCAAACGATTTGTTCAGACAGCTGATTTATTCAAGAATGAAGCAAGTGCCAGTCCTCATGAATGGACCACTGAATCATTGACTCAAATGAACTCAAAATTCAGAAACGCGAATCATTCATTAACAAAACTCCGCTGCTCTCTGTGTTGTATATGTGTGACTGTTCTGCAGGGATCTTAGTTTGGAATTATTTTCATTAAATGAAGCAAAAACAGTAAACAATATATCTTTTAAATAAATTCAAATACTGAACTAAAATGTGTATCAACTACTCATTTTAAATTTGGTTTAATGTCAAATTTGCAATCGTTTTTTTCAGGTAACTTCTCTCTCTTGGTCGTGTCATGTTAACTCTTTAACTCGGCTGCATGTTATAAATATAAAAACAAACTTGTGCAGTACTTTCTGTGTGCAGTCGCGTTCATTCGTTTTGATTTCTCCTTGAGATTCTCTCACATAGACAAGCTCGTTGTTACTCGTATCCTATTAATCGCCATTTACATGAACTGTCATTTCTGCACCACAAGAATCACCAAATGGAGTTACACTGTTTTCCAGAACATTCCCCTCCATTGGTCGCTCAAACAAATAAACTCACACTATTGAGGGCAACAGTGCCACCCACTTTTTCAGCAGCCTTTGTTCTAGGAGATTTTTTTTTCCCCCACAGGAATTCAGAAAAGTCTTTTAAGAGTTATGAAACAAACAGCTATGAGGTGCTTTGAAACATCACAGAGCCAACAAATTAAATCAAATTAATTGATGGTAGAATATAACACTATTGATTTAAAAGATATTCATTTAAAATTTAGCTCAAATGTTTTCTTTCTCTGCAGACTCCAGGGTAATGTAGTTTTTCATCAGGTATTGTCCGGTTAAACAATTCTTAGCTTTAACAAAGTAAATGCTATCAATCAACAGCCACAGCAAGTCTGTTTTTATAAAAGTTATTGATCAAAATACAACTACCCCATGAAGAAAATGAAGGGGACTTATACTTTTAGGAACCTGACAGTTGCCCTCTATTGGTTGAGCCAATGTTGATGGTAGACACAGTACAGTACAATATAATCTATTAAATAACAACAGGTTTTTTACCTTTAAATGTTCTGGGGACACCCTCCTGTCTGCATGCTATGTAAAGGCAGGCCGAAGCGATCGCATCATTACTTCTGCCTTTCAGACTCTTCTGTTCGTAAACCTGCTTAAACAAGTTGTTTGTTCGGTCCTGTAACAGAGAAAGGAAACTTTACTGAGAGGATGGAAGTGAGGTTGGAGATACCGATTAAAGGGGTCATACAATGTGTCTAAAAAGAACATTGTTTAGTGTATTTGGTGCTAAAGAATCCCCACATATTGTGGCAGCGACAACAAAAATACAGCAAAAATACACATTGCAAATTATTTCTTTGATACATTTGGTCAGCTTTATCCAAAACATCCCACACCATAACATACATTTGTGGGGGGGTGTTTAAATGAGCCATTTTTAGAAGCCATAAATGAGACTTTGAGTTTGAAACTTTAATCTTTGCGACTTCAAAGATCTCATATATGCACAAACAGCTTGAAACACTCCAAAGACACAGGATAACATGAAATCGCATCATAGGACCCCTTTAAAAAATGACCATGAATGTTTTTAATAGTGCAAAACACTTCTAGTGCAGTGCATAGCCTTGCTATCAGATGTGTTGATGTTAAACATGACAGAAACACTTATCTACAATAGGTCAAATCTTAAATGTACAAACTTTATTTAAAGAAGCCAGCTCCAGTGAATGAATGCAAATTATCATTCTATATTTCAATCATTTAATGGTGTGATTTACAAAGCAGCTTACAGACAAAAAGTCTTAATCACTCAACTTTCATGGCTGGCTTAAAAAAACAAACAAATGGGACACTTACGATGATGTTTCTGGGGAGGTTGATCCTGTCGGCCATGGTAGTGATCTCCTTGAAGGCATTTAACATGGCTCGATCAGAGCTGGTCATGGTTCTCCGATTCTGGTACTTGGAGTTTCCAAACTCATCAAAGCTCGCTGCACCTGTTCCCTAAAATACCATATTGAAAATATATATAAAAAATATATATATATAATATATATATATAATTGCAAGCAGCAATTACCGGGGTTCGAGCATTTGAAGGGTTTTGAGGTTGTTTAGGGCAACCTGGATGCATGTCTGTTGGACCAAAGGTCAAATTTCTAAAAAAAAATTTTATAATTCAGGGAATAGATGACGGGCTTACGCTTGTCAGATATTACGTGATGACATCATCGCTATGCAAATTAGTGTGTCATGTCATCTATGGCCAAAAATGTCGAAAAATTTTGTTTTTAGCGCTGTTAAGAACCCTTTAGTCCGATTGGGCTGGTTTTCAGAGCCTGAGTAGCGACAGTGAGTACTACCATCTGACCAAGTTTCAGCTTTCTAGACCTTACGGTTTGGGCTGCATGATCAGTTTTAGGGCAGAATAATAAAAATCTGAGCAATTACAATAGGGTTTCAGCGCTACGCGCTCGAACCCCTAATTATGATGTGAACACACATTTATGCATGATAAACAAGTTCCATACTTTGCTGATCATGGTGGTGAGGTCTCCTCCATTGAGGAGAGGGTTCTGGGCGTCACCAACACGAGACGGGTCTTTAGTTGCTTTCTCATTAGTGAACGTTCTCCACTCCGACCCTACATCAATTACACGGTCACCTAAGAAAGAAATAAAACACAAGCTTATTGTCTTATAAAGTTAGCTATGAAACATGTCCACTTAAAGCTTGAATATTCAGAAGCAAGTGGAAACTCATACCTACTACAAGGCCACATTCAGGACAGATCATGTCTCCTGCCCTGTAGTCTTCCACCAGTATTGCATCGGGGTGATTGGGGCATTGCACCCTAGGAAGAGAGTCTCCACTAAAACAGACAGAATTCCAGAGGTCAGGAAAAATCCACATGAACTCTTGTACTCTACTGACATTAGAAAACAACTGTTTTTCTGTGGATTAGGATACAGCAAACACGAAAGAAAGATGCTAAACTAACCATATATATATATATACACACACTTCTGTATATCATTTTTATATAACGTTACAGAAGTTCTTGTGGGATCTTTTTTCCCCCCCTTTTTTACTTTTTTTTTTTTAAATAGCAGAACCACAGGACACATATGAACTTCATATGAAGTACAATCTAAACCTTACTTTTAATATGACATCATCTTTTAATATACATCTTAATATATACTTTTTAATATATTTATGCAAGTTATGTATATTTGAATCTATTTTTTAAATCATAGTGGACTATAGGGTGGCTTGGACCGTTTCAGCAGGTCACTGCTACTAAACACTGATGTTAGAACTTTAATAACGCAGACATGAGGTAGGATAAGGAAAAGTAAATGTTTATTAGATTAAAAAAATCAATGAGAATTACTTCCTGAGAATTTTCAAGAGCCCGTCTTGTTAGTTGTGTATGTGCAATTAGCGCCGTTAGCTCTGTGGTAACTGTTGTTTGGTTTTGACAGGCATCTCAACCTCACACTCAGATCGGAAATAACTTAGCTGACGGCTTGTCTTTTAAAATGATTAACTGCACTGAGCTCTCATTGTGTCGTATTTTATCCGATGCGAACGGCTAGCCAACATGCGCTAGCAGAAAATGACAGTGTATTCATTATCCAAGATCTGCTTTTTACGCACCACAACGATAACACAACTACGATTAAAATACTATAGAGGCTCACATCGGATAGTTTCAAAGGTCATTTACGCCATTATTTACAAAACGATATCAGACAGACGCAAAACCAGCAGAAATGTTAACTAACCGGCTAGTCGACGCCATACTGTTACCGTCCGTTGTCCACGGCAGTGACTCTCTAGCGAACACAATGGACTTCCGCTACCCTTATTTATAGGTTTTCTAGATCACGTGTACAGGGCGGAGACGGAAAGCCACAAGTGCCAAAATGTATGATTCACGAACATTCATTCATGTTCAAAACCATGTAAATTACATGTATTTTCCTTCTCATTACATTACAAATGTTCAGTTTCAACCTTAAAATACAGAAATCAAATTTGTTTTCTTTTTCAAATTAAAAGTAGTCTCTTTATCAGACATTATATTAAGAATTCATTATAATTTGAAAATATAACCGTTTTATTATATATACACCAGCCCAGTCCTAGCCCCGGGGGGGGGGGGGGGGGGGGGGGGGGG
>JAUCMS010000044.1:7134077-7147435 GCA_032357445.1 Enteromius radiatus | reverse complement strand
TCACTCCCCCCCCCCCCCCAATTTGCATCTAAGTTTGTAGGTTGTTTTAACTCAAATTTGATTACAAAGAGTGCTGAATGATTCATTGCAATGTCTGGTCTGAAAACATGGCGCAGTTTTGCACATGGCTTTAATTTGACTACAATGGAAAATGCACGTGATACGTCTCATTTTAAAACTATTTGTCACTATTTGTTCTTTTTAATTCCTGACAAGAGCTTTAAAGTTTCAACAATCAAGCTGTATTTACAAATTATAGGCCTATACCTTCCCTAAATGCATTAATCATTTTTGCTTAATACAAATGCCTCATATTATCAAGTTATTATTGGTTTAATTCCACCTCTCAGAAACCAAGGGTTGGGCCCTTTTATAATCATGCTATGTTGAAAACACTCATATCTCATAAGGGATCATCTGTTCTCTTCTAATGATACTCAAGAGCACTAAGGGAGCAAATGCACTGATAAACAGGTGATGACACCTTTTATATTTTTATGGTGGCCGTATATGTAAAATAAAATGTGTTGAACTTATATAAACAGTTGAAATATGTAGATCATTTGGGCTACTGTCATTTAGGAAAAAGGTATGCAACTATATTATGGTTCTTTATGAATAAAATCATTCAAAACAGTGGTGAAAAACAAATGACAATAGAGGAAGAAAAATACACGTGTTCATGATTCAGTCAGACAGCAAAGAAAAATCTATGCCTATGTTCCTCTTTACAAACTAGCTGAAACTTGAGAAAGAGAAGAAAAAAAAACATTTGGGGTGGATTGGTTTAACCAAGACATTTCCTGCACACTGTGCCAACCAAACATTACTCCACCGTGTAAGCATATGGGTCCTAGTTTCCTCATAATAAAAAGGAAGAAGAAAAGAAAGTATAAGAAAAGAGTCGGGGCTAGTATTAATAATTAAATAGTTATGGCTGTCAGAACTGTAATAGACTCCACCATCAATTTTAAAAAAGCAACTTTATCTAAAACTATGCTTTGTGTACTGGGCGCGTCTGCACTTTTAAAAAGCCTTTTTGGTGATAATTCACCTTTATCCAGTGCTTTCATAAACGCTACGCTGTAGGCGTCCAATGAAATACGCAGCTGAGGAACGGAACAGCTCCGTCATCTTGACTGCTGAACTACAAGTCGAGGCAGGTCGGACAAAGAATCGCATATTTCAACCTCACGCCGAAGTCAGAGCTGTGGACAGCGTGTGCAGTGTAAGACGGACACTACATTACTAACCTGAAACAAGACTATTTGGTGGAGATTATATATTTGACACTTGTAGTCCGTTTCCTGCTCAACGACAACTTTTGACAAATCTAGCGTCTAAAGCAATATGACAATCAAGATAAGGACAGCGCGCGCTCTTCCATCCCAGTGAAAAACAGCATAGAGACAGTAAGTATACCTTTTTTCTGTTTTTAGTCTGGGTCTTTGATGTTTATCTTTTTTCCAACTAGCTAGAAATATATAATTCCCAGGGGCTACAGGTTATGCGAGTTCAGCATTTTAGTTTTTCCGACTCTATCTGCCTCGTAGATCCTGATATTACCGCATTACACGAATCAGAATATTTCTATTTTGAGACAATGTTTCATTAGCTTGATAATATCAATTTCAGAACAACCTAGAAAGATTTTCCATTTTAATTTGCAGGATAATCGACTAAATAGGTGCATTTGCATTCTGAATTAGTGATTTAAAAAGTTTACTCATAATAATTTAATAAAAGCTGTCTTGGCTCTACAAGGCGCTTCTTAAGTTTAAGAGTTTAATGTTGACATTTTTAAAGAGTTTTGTGTATTTGTAAAGTCGCCCCCTACTGATCAGTCTAACAAAATATGAATTGAAGTTATGAAGGCTGAAAAGAGCATTATATATAAAAGTCAAAATAAAGACACATAAAATGCTCTTTTTGCGAAATGACACAGCTATGCAGTCATTTCAAAGTTAGGATCAGTGGCTTCTTAGCTTATATATTTCTTTAAACCTTTAAATGGTTAACACGGACAATTCTAATGATTAACAGCTGCCTTGTATCACCAGACTCTATTTCTCACGCACTACTCTGAGAAAATAACAGACATCAAATAAAGCAGTGCTCGAACTCTGTGGATGCCACTGGGAGTTTAAAAACAGAATTGGGCTATTAATACCACGTTGGCAGACAAAAATGTTTTGACCTAGAATCAAGAATCACATCTGAAGTGAATGGACACGTGTTTCTCATGCCACACAAATGTGTGAGTCGTCATAGTCAAGTGCTATTTCAAACATAACACACTTATGAGATTTTTTGGACCTTTCATGTTGTAACTTGAAGCCACATGTGGCTAGCAAGTATTTGTCGAATTATGCACAGTCAGTATATGCGCTCTGCATGGTTAAACTCCATTTTATGTATACATACATTTGTGCTGTAAGTCATTTTCAGTGAAAGAATCTAACTAATGGCAAATATACACAATAAAATATAGTGTTCATTTTGGAGTAAACACCCAAGACCTTTGAAGAATGTTGAGACATGTAATAGAGTCAAATTCTGTTTAAACATGCACTGGATTTATATGCACTGACTGCACTACTCTATATTACAGGGATGTTTAGTCTAACTGAAGTTGCCTCCCTTAATGACATCCAGCCCAAATACCGTATTCTGAAACCATGGTGGGATGTGTTCATGGATTATATTGGAGTAATAATGTTAATGTTAGCCATCTTTTCTGGAACAATGCAGTTATCTAAAGACCAAGTAGCGTGTCTTCCCATGCTTGAGGAAAGCACAAACCCTAAGGCAGAATGTTCCTCATCAGTTCATGGTACCACTCCCTCAACAACCAGAGACCTTCCTGACAGTGTTGCACATGAACTCCTTAACACTCAACCTACCCCTTTAAATGGAGAAGATGGGTTGTCTCAGCCTCAACCCAGAGGACGAAAAACAAATCTGGACTATCAGCAGTATATTTTTGTCAACCAAATGTGCTACCATGAAGCTCTACCATGGTACAACAAATACTTCCCTTACCTTGCTCTCATACACACCATAATGTTAATGGTAAGCAGCAATTTTTGGTTCAAGTACCCAAAGACCAGCTCAAAGATTGAACACTTTGTTTCCATTTTGGGGCGGTGCTTCGAATCACCATGGACAACGAAAGCTTTGTCTGAAACCGCTTGTGAAGATTCTGAGGAAAAGCAGAGATTCACAGGCGGTGCGGTTCTCCAGAAACACGTATCCTCGGAGGACAGTAGTCAGTCTACACCTTTGATGGAAACTCCAGTGGTGCAGTTTCCAACCGAAAAGCTTATTGCAGAAGCTCCTAGCCTGACCACCTTAGACAAAAAAGATGGAGAACAAGCCAAGGCTCTTTTTGAGAAAGTGCGAAAATTTCGAGTCCATGTAGAAGACAGTGACTTCATCTATAAACTCTACGTGGCTCAGACAGCGATAAAAGCACTAAAGATTATTTTGATCTTGAGCTATACTTCAACATTTGCCTCACAGATCACTTTCTGCCATATATGCCATCCTAAAATCGAACGTTTGACCGGGTATGATTGGTTCTATTGCACGCACAACATGGCATTCATGTTGAGGAAACTTCTTTTCACCTTCATGGCTATGATATCTCTCTATGGACTGGTGTGTTTGTATACACTCTACTGGCTCTTCAGAAGACCTCTTAAGGAGTACTCTTTTGAAAAGGTCAGAGAGGAAAGTAGCTTTAGTGATATTCCTGATGTCAAAAATGACTTTGCGTTTCTTCTACACATGGTAGACCAATACGACCAGTTGTACTCCAAGCGGTTTGGTGTATTCCTCTCTGAGGTGAGTGAGAACAAACTACGAGAAATCAGCCTTAACCACGAGTGGACATTTGAAAAACTACGTCAGCATGTGACATCCAATGCTCAGGATGAACAAGAACTTCACCTTTTTATGCTGTCAGGACTACCTAATGCAGTATTTGACCTCACCGATCTGGAAATCCTCAAGTTAGAGCTTATTCCTGAGGTCAGGATTTCAGCCAAAGTTTCTCAGATGACCAACCTACGAGAACTACATCTATGCCACTGCCCCGCTAAAGTTGAACAAACTGCTTTCACTTTTCTCCGTGACCATCTGCGATGCCTCCACATTAAGTTTACTGATGTTGCAGAAATCCCACCATGGATTTATCTGTTAAGAAGTCTCAAGGAATTAAATCTAATTGGGAACTTAAACTCTGAACACAACAAGATGATCGGTTTGGAGTCGCTTAGAGATCTGAGACACTTGAGATCGTTGTACCTCAAAAGCAATCTCAACAAAATACCAACTAATCTAACAGAACTCTCGCCACATCTCACCAAACTGGTGTTACACAATGACGGGACTAAATTACTGGTACTGAACAGTCTGAAGAAGATTACTAGCCTGGTTGATTTGGAGCTCCAGAACTGTGATTTGGAGAGGATCCCACATGCTATCTTTAGCTTGGCTAACTTGCAAGAACTGGATTTGAAGAATAATAATATCCGAACCATAGAGGAGATCATAAGCTTTCAGCACCTGAGAAGACTGATGTGCCTCAAGTTATGGCACAACAAGATCACTGCCATTCCACCATCGATAGGCCTAGTGAAGAGTCTGGAGTCCCTGGTTTTCTGTCACAATAAATTGGAGACCCTTCCTTCAGCTTTGTTTCATCTGCCCAAACTGAGGCACATTGACCTCAGCCACAATTGCATCTCGAGTATACCAGTGGAGGTTGGATACCTTCACAACCTTCAGCATTTCGCAATCACTGGGAACAAGGTAGAAGTTCTACCTAACCAACTGTTTAAATGTTCCAAACTAAAGGTTTTATGTGTGGGTCATAACAGCATCACTTCCATCCCAGAGGCGATTGGGCACTTAGTTCAGCTGTCCCATCTAGAGCTCAAAGGGAACTGCTTAGATTGCCTTCCATTCCAGCTTGGCCAATGTCGCCTTCTTCGGAAAAACCTCCTCTTTGTGGAGGATCATCTTTTCGACACACTGCCTCTGGAGGTCAAAGAAAGTATCAGCAGTGATTAATGGACCAATAGACATTTCAATTCTGCAGAAACTTCCATAGGCCTGTCATCAACAACATGAGCCTCAAAGACAGGAAACAAAAACACGCATGTGGCAAAATACAACAGGAACATTGCAAACAACAGTTCTGTGTTTGCCATTTGATTAGGTTAAATTATGTTCTCTTATACATGTATATTGTGTTATTTACATACCTTTTTGTTGTAGTTTTAAATATTTAGGCTGATACATATTGTAAAGAGCATGTGCACCCACAGCTACAATTCAAGTCATTTTTTACTTGTCATCCCAAAATTTCAGTGACTACTGTGGAACACAAAAAGAGATATTTTGACCTCTATTTATTTATTTTTGTCCATTAATGGCGTCCAAAAAAAACATCTGACCACACTGACTTCAATTGTAACTATAACATAGTTACAGAGTGACCATCTCTGGGTGAACTATGCCTTTAAGTATTGCAAGGTCAGTAGTTCTCATAATTTTATGCTTTCAAAATTGTCTTTCAAGTGAAGTCTTTTTTTTTAACTCTTTAGTTATGGAATCTTTAAATACATTTCATGTTTTTTTATAAATGTACATATATCATGTATTTTGTTAGATTTGTCCTTTGAGTTTAGGAGCTGCACATCTCAGTGTTTTATACAAGACAAGATCTGACATGACGAAAGATTTCATGAAAGTTCACCATTTCTCTTTAGCAATAACAGCAATATTGCAACACGTTTTTGAGTCTAAGAATGTGTTTCAGTATTTCCTTTGTTAAGTGAAGCATATGAAATGTTTTTGCTGTTCTGAGCTGATAAGAGGCATATCAAGGACTATGAACTGCCAGAATAGGGGGGGATGCACACCCTGCATCTCATGATTAGAACCACAGTGACCTTGTAAAGCTGCTCTCGGTTTACTTTTGCACTGTTATTATGATTATATGTTAGAAGAAGCCTTGTCAAGGAACATTTAGAAAATCTGCCCTTGACATTCTGTTGTGTAATTATTAATGCCTTATTTTTACATTTTTCGATTAATAAATGTTGTCTATGAACAAGACCTGGATACATGTTACAATGTTTTTAAAAAGTAATTAGATTAACCTTAAGTTTTACCACTAAGGGCTAGTATTACAAAGAACAATATATGCAAAAATATCATAAATGAATGCAAGTAAAGAGATTGTGTCTTGTTTTTGTACTCCAACTTATTTTGACTTGGCATTCAGACTTACTCTGCATATTCTAATTTACTTTACACACTTGGTGTCACCTTACTATTCAGGATCTACCAACAAATCAGTCTTCACTTGTACGTGTCTAAAATGACTGCTACTCTTGCAATATTATGTGGCCCAAATTTATATGATCAACACATCTGCACACAAATTGAAGACGACAAAAACGTTTTATTCCGAACAGCAAAATTGTTTATAGTGATTTACATTTTTTTTCACATAAATTACCTAAAAAGGTTTATACACAAAAATATTTGAACTGTAAAAAATGGCCTACACAAGTAACAGTTAATTAATTTTTTTTTTTTTCCTTTTTTTTTTGCACACGTGGCAAACTTACAGATTAAAGATAAAATCAAAACAGGGTATTAAATTAAAAACCATTATGTTACCAGAAATGGTGTAAACAGGGAGTTATGACATGCATACTGTTCAAAACGGCTAATATCCATAGAATAAGTTGATTTACCTAATGATTGGTGTGTTGGCATGAGTCAATCTTCTGAAGTAAATATATAGACTTACATTTCTACACATATTATGCATCATATGTGCACCTTTTAAAATCCATGGATGGGAAAAAAAATAAAAAAGAAGTGTTGGTTTTCAAATTAAAATGGCTTGTTATAAAATCCACATACAGTATCATTTCAGTTTTTGTAGAGCATAGATCTGCCTTAGACAGAAAAAACTCAGTGTGAGAAGGATCTGAGGTAAAGGTTGTCTTTTGGTGGGTTTCACTGAAATCTCAACATATTCACCCACCTTTTGTACGTTCTTTGACAATGTTCAACACCAGCACAATGTAACAATATCTAAAAAGCGGTCTGTGATAACAATGGATCCTCAATAAGTGTAGAAAACTGAAGTCCTTACTGATGGCAATATAAAATTCAAATGGAAACCAAACAATTTACATACAAGTGATATTCCAAGAACAAATTGTGTGTGTTCCTGGGCTCATGAGGATATTTGCATCACTGAAGGTTGTGCCTGTGGTACTGAGTTGGGGCAAGAGTCCTTGGGGAAGGAGGTGACTTCCACCATCCCTGCCCCTGTGTGCGGTACAGCGGTATTCATGATGTGCCTCTGTAAATGCTTTATCCAGTCCTCCTGCACTGACAAAGGGCCCTGGAAGACTAGATCACAAAACCTGCACACGGAAAAAAATTGCATATTAGATTTACAATGAGGCACTGACAAATGGACTCCGGGGGGGAAAAATAAAATAAAGAAGTGACAAAACTTCACAGAAAGCACTACTATAAAGTAAATGTGCAGAGGTGTCAAGTAACTAAGTACAAATACTTTACTGGAATAATTATAACTTTATACTTCTACTTATATTTTTACGCAATTAAAACTTACATTTTAAAAATAGCTTTGTTACTCTTATTTCATTTGGCTTGTTTTCATTCCGGCTTGTCATCGTTCAAAACAAACAAACAAACATCCCGATAAATTGCGCCGTCCGGATAGAGTGAATTTGATCGCGGTTTGATGAGAAACATATACCATTCCGACACTCTACTAAACTATAATAATAGGAAACTATAGGCTAGTGTTGTGATAAGTAGGCTATGCTAACCCTGTAACTCTTTGTAAGCTTTTGTGCTTAATGACATTTTTTCACTTACATTACTTTTATACTTTAAGTAGTCTTGAAACCAGTACTTTTACTTGAGTAAAAAACTGGAGATGATATTTCAACTTCTACAGAAGTCTTTTTAAACCCTAGTATCAAGCAATAGTAGAAAATAAATACAATACAACAAAGACAGGTTTTTTAGACTGCATAGTCTTCACTGTAGAAATTAAATAGATTAGTCATTTCACTTTAAAAAAATGAAAGCACATATACTGATACACATCCCTTTTCTTTCTCACATGAAGACATATCTAGCCGACTGTGTTTACTAGGATATTCACCAAAACGTGCATTTTGATAATTTTGTCTGTATTTATTCATCCATGTAAAAAAAAAAACCCAGAAGATAGCTCAATTTAGTATTAATATTCACACCCTTAATAGAAAGCATAATAAATTCAAATGTTTAAAATTACTTTTATAAAAAAGAAAAAGTCAAAAATACACATGAAATAAAATTCCAGCATTATACAGCATTTATGTAAAAAAAAAAAAACATTTCTGCTGTACTTTACCTTAAAGTTTGAAGGATAATGGCAAAGACAGGTAAAGATATAAAGAAATTAATTTATTTGTGGGGGCTATGTTGTGATCCTTAAATAGAATCCTTTAATGCCATCTAATGATTCTTGTTCTAAATGTGTCTAACAAGATGTTTTGTTACATGAACTTAAAACTGCTTCTGAAATTTGTGAGGGTGCTCTAACCTTTATGACATCTATTGTCGTGTACATTTTTTGTCCCATCCATTGCTATGGTTATCACTACATCAATCATTGTTATTAATACGCAGAATCAATTCAGTAAATTGAGTGTATGTTTCCAAAAAAAAAACTTTATAACTTATAAAAGTACCCAAAGGGTGCTCCTTTTAAAACCACTAAGCTGTCACTTGTCTTAATTCATCATGATGATAATAACAAATAAAGCTCTCTAAGCTACACAATTAATTTTTGACACTCTCCAGAGTGCAAACGCATATATGCACTGGATAGTTTGCCAGATGTTGCAATGATGGCACTTAGCACCCTCTAGCACCTCTGCAGAACCGGGCCTCTATGAACTACAGTTACACTAAATGACATTTTAGTGGCTGTAAATCATAGTAGAAATTTAGAGGTTACCTGCAAGTAAGTCTATAAATTTCTTCTGGTGTGTGTAGCAGAGGGTACATTTTCTTCTTCGACCCAGACCGTGATCTTTGCTTTCTCTGTTTACAGTCAAAAGCTGCAATAATAAACAATGTATTTATTAGAAATTATACAAAAAAAAGGCATTTAATAAAAAAAGAAAAAGCACACCTTAGGCTTTCACCTATGACAACTTTGAAGGTTTTTCATTTTTTTTTACATGTTTAGCAAAATATGTTGAAGCATCAATTCCATGCATTACATTCAGTAATATTTCATCCAAAAGTGCACCATGTTCCATAGCTTTCAAAATTAATGTAATGTAAATATAATTTCCCTTGTCCAGTAGTAACACTTGATTTCAGTAACCCTCTTTTATTCAACAGTAATCTATCGATTATGAATAAATAATAAATTAGCATAAACTGAGTATGAAGAAAAATAGAATTATGCCAATACTTCTATAATGGCATCATGCAGCAAATACAACCTGACAAACCTGGTGTTAGTATAAATTTCTGCTACCAAAAGCATCTGAATCAGATTATACTTGTTTTTTTTTTTATTTTACTTCTATTTGACTTGTTATGAAAACATTGGCACAGCCAAAGCAAAGTTTAGTAAAAGCAGTGAGCATGACACATGCATTTTGCAGCAGATCAAAGTGACGGTGAGGTGCAACATCCTTCAAAAACAGGAAGTCAAACGCAAGTACAAAATGCATTAAGATGGGAGGAAAGAAATATACATACTAGTTCCGTCCAGAAGAGCTTTTTTCTTTCTATGTGCATATGCCCTCAAATGATTGGAGAGACTAACACCACTGTGGAAGGTGGTATTACAGTGCACACACACTTTTCTATTGAGTTCACTTTTCTCTGTAACAGAAACACAACATATAAAATTGTACACTTACAGTCATCATAGATACTAGAATACAAAAATGTGATCTATAGCCAAGATAGGGTCCAGAAAATACAAATAAAAACATATCTGAAACATCAATTATTTGTTAAATATGAGGGATTATTAATATTTTCAAGTTGTTATTACTTATTAACTCCCTCATGTGTTCAAAACGTGTGCTCTTTTTCTGCAAAGTTTTTGTTATTATAATATTATACGTGTGAACTGTGTATATTTATTATGCATATATAAAGACACACGTATACAGTATGTATTTTGAAAGTATTTACACATACACATTCATAATTTTTATTAAATATATTTAATATAACAACAACATATTTATCTTAAATATATACCTGCATGTGAGTGTATTATTTATATATATTAATAACTATACACAGTACACACACATTATGTACACTTTTGGATGGATTATTTTGGATGTGATTTATTGCGATTAATCGTTGCCCAGCACAATTGGTAATGGCACTAATAGTAGACAGTAAATAACTATAGATTTTCCTTTTATTTGGCATGTGCTGTCCCTTTAATGAAACATTACCTGCTAATGAATTTGGCACTGCTGGTTGCATCTCCATGCCACAGTCTCTGCCTGAAGATAAAAGGATAGCCTTTCTCGCCGTGTGGGATGGGTGCTTAGCTTTGGTCTCTTCATGGGCTCTTCTTTTCTTCAAAATTCCAATCAGATCACTTGGTGGCGAGACTTTACTAATGTCTATCCTTTTCTTTTCCTCTCTCTCATCTTTCTGCCGTTTGACAGTAGATGCAAAGGTTAAACCATTACTCAACCTAATAGGATGGAAAGAATTGGTGGCACGGCACTTCTTCTCAAGAACCTGTAGCTTCATCTGAAACTGTTTCTTGTCACGCATCAATTCTTTCAGTATGATCACTGGAGATTTAGACGAGGTGGAAGAGGGTTTGCCCAGGCGCTTCAGGTGGCCTCGTACATGGTTGGACAGCCCAGTCCTTGTGTCAAACCACTCCCTACAGAGAGGACAGATGAGCTCTGTCTGTTGGCAGTCAGTTTTCAGCTCTGCCGGATGATTAGTTTGGGATGTGTCCTCTTCTGCAACAGGGAAACCATATTTAATAAGCTTCATTTACAAAAGGTACGTAAGTCAATTCAATTAGTTTCAACTAAAACTAAAAATGGCTACACTACCCAGCCTGTATGCTAGCTAACTTGCAACACAACGGTTGTGAGGGAATGTTAAAGTACTATCTTAAAGGTATCCATATTTTACACTTATCTGCGATTCTGCAACACACACCTTTCCTGACTTTTCCCTATAAGTCCTTACAAAGTCTAACATGTGTTAAAATTAAACTGGAAATTAGGTGCTGGGCGTCCGGCCAGAGGAGAACTGGACCCAACTAAGGTTTTTTTCCCCATTCTTTTAGATGGGGTTTTGGTTCCTTGCCGTTGTCGCCTTTGGCTTGCTTAGTTGGGGACACCTAATTTCTAGTGATTATCGTCGTTTGATTACAGAGACCGTCTCTGCATTTGATAAATAAAGTTTTATCTCCTCATTATTCATTACCATCACTCTGTTATCCTATTTGATAACGTTCAGTGCTTTGCTACAATCTGTATTGTTAAAAGCACTATATAAATAAAAGTGACTTGACTTGACTTGACATTCAGCTTGTCAGCTGACCTCATTCTTTGGCCACATAATGTTGTAGAACTTAGTCCTGACCAGCTGCAGCAACCCCAAATCATAGCACCTATTTGCTTAATTAAATAGAGGTGGTGAGGGGCAGTACATGTTCAGTTACAATAATAGCTTCCGTCCTGCCATCTAGTGGTCATTTGTGAAACCTTGCATTTGGATATGTGACTTAGAGAGTACTTCACTTAGCAAGTCTTTCATGAAGAAAAAGAGGCAAAGAAAACCAAGAGTGGGATGTTAACATAATGTGAAACATCTTTTCACCTGCAGAGTGAATGAGGAGTGGAAGGTTTTTTATTCCGCGGGTCAGTCTGTAGAAGTCCAGATAACCTCTCCGTCTCACTTTGCCATGGTGATGCTGGACAAATCTATCATATATGAAGACCATCACCCAGAGCGCAACTTTTCCCAGTAAGATCACAGTCCTGGAGTCTATGCCCTTCAATGCTGCAGTGCACTCTCGAGTGTGCTCATTAGTTATCCAGCAAAATACTGTGATTACAATGCACAAAATCACATAAACCACCTGCAAACCAGAAACAGATAAATTACACAAAAAGCACACTGTGAACTTATGGAATGGGTGTTTGCTAGTGTTCATGTACAAAGACTTCATTTAAGGTTAAAGATTCTTAAAAGAAGAAGTTTAGCAGCATTTAACACTGCCAATACTCACAGTGTTTTGTCTAATTTTTCAATATTTAAAAATGCTTAGTAATTTTCCTACAAGTGCTTCAATGCCAACTGTCTGTTGCTGTACTCACATGTAAAAATGAGATGACACTCACTGCCCAATGAGTGGGTAATTTCTGAAACTCTCTCTTTATCACAGACTCAAGTGCATCTTGGGAAACCAGAGGTCCATCAATAAGAGGGTCATCGTCAGTGCTTTGTGTAAAATCTACATTTGTCTTATTCTGGCCATAAAAACAAAAGAGGCACACACAGTTTATATTGTAATTGTCATAGCTTCCATAAATTACAGCCATTAGCTAAAAGCTGCTTTGCAGGCATTGAAATGTTACTTTGAAGTCATGCATTTCAAAGTGCTACTGCGTAAACTTGTATTAAGGCCTAATAATGACTCACTATTTCACAAATTTTCTGTAAAAGGCTCTATTCACTAGTTGAACGACCTAGTGAACAGCGCCATTATCAAAACATTTGGTGATACCAATAGCAGCCACATTACAAACACAGACCTAAGAGTGACTGAAAAAAGGTTTACAAATAGTGTATTTTCTTTTTATGCTACAACTGCTAACGTTACACACACACACACAACATACAAACAAAACAACAGTAGCACAGAAAAACAAGCGTGTTACTTAATTGTACACATAAAGCAACAGTCTGTCATATCAGGAAAAATTGAAAATAGTTGTATTACAGCTGCTCTCGCGACGCTGTTTTCCTACATTTAAAAAAGCTAAATAATTATACTCACGCCATAAGCCGATGTACGCCCAGACTCCATCACTCTGTCTGCCCATCACACATAAAACCAAAAGGTCCAGGTTTAAGGCAAAACGCCCGGACAAACATTTATAAATTAGACTTCCGGGTTGAGGATGTTACCAATCCTACTATGAGAAAGGCTTGTGTTATGAATATTAATTACGTTGCGTGGCGCTTGTCACTCAGCCTGGCGGTGATTGGTTCAGAATAGG
>JAUCMS010000044.1:7103719-7117808 GCA_032357445.1 Enteromius radiatus | reverse complement strand
CATTTCTACACGTACAGTATTGTGACCTGCAGCACTCACTCCACACCGTAGACAACTCAATTCTTTCGCGCGAAAGGAAAACACACTGACGTCACATACGGGGCACGAGGCTACATTGCACATGTCATGAACCGTCAAACCGCATGCATGCTTCAAACCGAGACAAGCGAACCGAACGGTTCGGTTTTTTTCCATGAACCGTGCCATCCCTAGCAAATATAAAAAAAATATTTATCGTGCTACTTTTTACTTGGTATAGATTTAACAAAATTGTATCTCTGCCAGATCTGACTGAGTTTCTCAGTCATCACTCCAAATCGAATTTCTCTGCTCGACTCAACTCTTTAATTCTTGCCAAGTGTTTTCGAGCCAAACTGTGGGAGAACTCACCTTATGTCTCCAGACAGCTTGAGAGGATAGGTTAGGGAGATTTTTTTAAAAGGTTTCCTTTAAAAATGTAGTGTATTTGTTGTGCTAAATGTGGGTGCTTTTTATATTTGGGTCTTATTGTTTAGGATTAACACTTGCCACTGCTATGGTGAATGCAGGGCTTACAACATTCAGCAAAATTGAGCAAACCAGTCCTAGAGAATTAGAGATGGTAAGTTGAAATGCTGAATTTTTTATAAGATTAGGAAAACATTTGTTCATGACGTCTTTCTGTTGTTACAGTCACTTTACATACTTCTATTTTTTTGCCAGGTTGTGAACCGACATCCTCCTTTTGGGACCCAGATTAAGGAAGTTGTCAGCAAACTTCCGAAATATGAAGTCAGTTTGGAACAGGTAACATTTTATATGTGTGTATATATATTTAGTTTTTTTATCAGTGGCAGGCCATACATTTCCCACTGCCCCCTCAGTGGCATCCTACATGAACTAATCCAAGTCATTTTAATGCCATTATAATGATTCCACGGCTATAGAAACCATAAATATTACACATAAATGCAGTATAGCTGTGTATTACATCACAGGCAGGTATCTCAAGTCTCATCTGATTGGTTAATCCAATGTTTTCATTGCCATTGAGAGGCCTGCGCTGTTAATTCTGAAGGCTTTAGGCAGATTTCTATGACCATGGAAACACGATTGCTGAAATATGATTGGATAAAAGCTCTAATAAAAACATACACTACCGGAAGCAGTGCAACCAAATGAAAAGCCTATTGCTAATTATTTTATAATTCTTAAGAATGCAGCCTTTATGATAGTCTACGTGAAAAATCTATACTTTAAAATTTTCTGCAGGACTGAAGGACCATCTATAGTTAACTACTGAAGGCAAAATGATAAAACCTGTTTAAAATAGCTTACAGGACCTAGAATACATATTTTTGCATATATATCACATATCTCAAAATATTAATGACGATAATATGAAAAATGTAGCATTTATAATTTTGTTATTTCACATGTAATTGTATTTAATCACATACTCTCCTAGACTCCACGTTACGGTCTATCCACAGCTGAGATTTCTGTCATGTTGAACCTGATAAATTTCAAGGAGTTGGCATCGAAACAGACAGCACCAGACTACCATTATGTAACTCTCATTATTGGAGACAGTGACAATAATGTAGTCTTCCAGCAGAAAATCCTGTAAGATCTATTTGATTTAATAATCACAGGCAAGTTTATTTTTTTACGGAAACTATGAATAAATGAAAGTGTTTATTTTTCTCAAGGAATGCATTGCTAATGAAATCTGCAAGCTGGACAAAGAGATTTGAGGTGACAAGAGCAACTAAGGGAGACGAGCTAAGCATTCATTTGATCAGCTCTGAATATGGTCAGTGGTCATATGTCTGTCAGTACTTAAACATTCAAAACTTCAGATGTTCGGATAGTGACATTCAATAAAATGTTTAATTTTTGTCTGATATAAACATCTTTGGGAATACCTAATACCCACAGCAAAAGCATAGACAGCTTTGTTAATACCTAGTAATATTTTAAAATAATTAATGATTGTGGATTGTGCAGTGGGACTGGATGTGCAGCAGCAGTACAGTGTCTACTACTCAGGAGTGAAGAGGTTTGGAGAGACCTGCGTTAGAGAGAACCCTACATGGAGAGTGCAGAGGATTCACAACACAGAGAACACAAAAGACACTACACTGACCACTCCAACTCCATCAAACAGAGGTCAGGACTCCTTCACATTGATGATAATATTACAGTACATTTGATTTGATTCATTTACTAATTTAGTTACTGAACCTAATGTCGTTCCAAGCTCATAAGACCTTCGTTCAACGCAAATAAGATTCTTTATGAAATCCAGGAGCTTTCTGACCCCACATAGACAGCAATGGATCTACCACAGTCACATCTTAGAAAGGTAGTGAGGATGTCTGTGCCTTGATGGTAGGGCTCCTGCTGTCTATGGAGGGCCAGAAAGCCCTCAGATTTTATTAAAATGTTACTCTGGACCACAAAACTAGTCATAAGTGTAATTTTTTTTAAATAATCTGAAAGCTGAGCAAATAAGCTTTCCGTTGATTTATGGTTTGTTAGGATAGGTGAATTTTTGGCAGAAATGACTATTTGCATATCTGTAATCTAAGGGGCGCAAAAAATCTAAATACTGAGTAAATCACCTTTAAAGTGTCAGACTTGTCAAATCAAGTGTGCTGGTCGTTCATCAGTGAAGTTCACTGGCCGCAACTCACTCCTGCCCGCCGGTCATAGCTCACTCAAGCCTGCCAGCTGATCCTGCCAGTCATTCATCAGGCAAGTTCATAGGCCAGTCTGCCAGCTTTGACAACCCCAACCCCACCGGCTTCTCCATTGTCAAGCCCAATGCCTGTTGGCTTCTGCCCCAGAGTTCGTTCCAGTGTCGCTTCACGGTTCTATCCCCCGACCAAAGTCAAGCCATGTCCCCTGGAGCCATATTTTCACAAGTCTTGTCATGTCATTAGGAGCAGTTCCAGTGAGTCAAGTTGGCTACTCTGTTTCCCTCTATAGAAGTGGTTCTTGAATCTACTCTAAGAGGGCCCCTGACTCCATGTCTAGCCCAAGGTCTAGCTGTTGTGCTTGCATCTGGCTCAGAGAAGGGCCTCAGATTCCAAGCATAGCCCATGGAGGGCTCCTGTTTCTGAGTGTAGCACACAGAGAACTCCAGTTCCTGAGTCCAGGCTAGCTAGGGCTCCAGAGCCCACCCTGACCGGAAAGGCCTGTAATTTTTCCCCAACCTATTTTGGGGGAGGGGCTAATGGGATCCGCCCATAGTGGCTAGGTCGAGGATCGCCCAGCCATGGCCTCCTGAGCTATCTGCTCTGCCATGGTGCACCAAACTGCCAAGTAAAGGTCTTAATTGATCACAAATATCTTAATTTGTGTTCTGAAGATGAATGAAGGTCTTATTGGAATGACATGATGATGAGTAATTAATGACAGAATTTTCATTATCTGGTGAACTATCCCTTTCATTTTTTTGGATACTTTCAAAGATTATATTTAACCTAATACAGTTATTTTCTTCATGATCCAGTGGCTCCAAATACAGACAGTGCCGTATTTCATACTATTAAGAGACAGTGCCATCATGTTTGCAAAAACAAGGAGCTCTGTGGACATGACTGCTGTGAGTATGAGAGACTAGATGATCCTACACTGTGCTGTCATTACATGTTGTGCTCGAATTCATGTAGTTTCTCTTTTAGGCAAAGTAGGAGTGAGGAAAAGGTCTATAAGCCAATCAAATTTCACCTCATACCTCAACAATCTAAAAATGAGGAATGAAAGACTCTGTGAGACTCCTGTGAAACGTTTGAAGGTCAGAAATCTAACTGTCGAGGGATATATTTACATAATCGTCAAAAATATGATTCATTACAGTCAAGTAATAGTGGATTTGAATGACTAGAATTATTGACTAGAATGAATTACTTTGTAGGATATGCTGTATTGTGTATCTGTCGTAGTCTCAGTCCTGTTTTCTTGACTTTCCCTGTAGGTGAGGATGAATAATGGCACAGCAGCTGCAAAAATGCAGCAGTTCTCATACAAACCCAAAGACACACTTCCTGCTGCCAAGTATGTGGGTTTTCTTGTTAATGTTGATGAAGATAACATTGTTGAGATTGTATTAGTTTGACATTCATGATGTTGACATTGACTCTTAAGGTTTGAGGGAAGTCAGTGTTACACTCAACGTACATATGAAATCAAGGAGCTAGAGGCCAGTTTGGACACTCAATATGAGAATTCATCATTTGAGTCATACCATGATGGTATGTGTACTCATTATATACTTATCACACACATTCAAAGTTTGACAGAAAATATTGTATTTACTAATATATTTTTTATTAATAGTTTTTTGCTTTTTCCATTTTTTCCATTTTTAACTTTACTTATATAAAGGTTAAATATAAAACCTTTGGGGTTAGTAGAGAAGATTTGAAAAGATGTATCAATTGCCAAACTATCTTTAGGTTACCATGATGAGCTGGGAGACTTTTATTCTGAAATTGGAGACCCTTTATTAGAACATCCTCACCCTTTGGGTTTACCTCAAAGTATGTTTTTTAGAGTATCTGGTATTTGCCACATATTGTTCATATTAACAGCAATCACAATAAAGCAGTTTTCCTGACATAAAACGTAAATAATCGTACACCATTTTTTCAGGGGTTTTGAATCACAGTCAGCTCAGGCCATGCAACGATGGACAGATGAACAGAATCAGTGCAAATAAAACCAGTATTGCCCATGTAAACCCAGAGCACAGTGCTGACTCTGGTGTGACCTTTGACCTGGGAGTAAATGATTGGGATGATTTTGATGATGGTAACCTGGTTGAAGCTAGTGAGGTGTGCTGTGATTCCAAACTATATGGCCTGACGACAGACCATGGTTTAAACCAACCTTTAAAAGCTGGTTTGTTAGGCTCGTCTTGTAGTCTTCTTTTTGCAATTCATATTTTATCTTTGGATGTTTGATCTTGTTCTAAAAGTTTGTGGGTTTTTTTATGCATTAATAGGTATGACCTTAGCCTCACAACGTACAGTCCAAACCATTCAAGGAACTACAAGTTCCGTCTTGCCGCAAAGGTAACCCTTTCTTCAGCTTGCATTGCCATTTTTCCAATCAAATCAACACAAGGTTACCCACTTCCACTGATTAAAAGCATGTTTAATAGGAGCAATTATGCTAGGATCCAGTCAGTGTAATACATATATTATCTTTTGAACTATGCTTTGCTTTTGGCCAAATGCCTTACAAAGATATACACACACATAATTTATTTATTTATTTATTTTTCAGAATCCAGCCAAAGGCTGTTGCCTCCCCAACTGTAAGCATACATAATTACTCTTTTAGCATTTCCCTCAAGATGTTTAAGAAGAATATGGTAACCAAGTATTTTGTATGTACTAGTGATTGTGTTTCAGTCACTATTTGCTGGTTTTGTTAATCATCTCCCAGGCGGTGTGCTCGGAAATCAGCATGAAGTCTCTTTCAAACCAGAGTCAAGCCAAAACACCTACTGTCCAAAGAAGATTTGATTTTATCACATGGACAGATGCAGCTTTGAAGGAAAACACACCTGTTAACAGGTATTTTCAGCTATAATTAACTGTAATGATCATATTACAGGTTTACTATGTGTTAACATTGTTTAATAATTACAGGAATCTGACGCAGGACACCTGCAGTGAGACCAGTGTTTTTCTGGGTATGTTCGATGGCCTTTTTTAGAGTTGCTGTGAAGGATTCCTGACACATTTAACATTATATTGTGTAGGGATGTTCTTGGTTTAACACTGAATGTTAATGACATGTTGGCAAAGAGCTTTCTATCAATCCTGAAAAGGGTATATTTTGAGATTTAATGTTTTTAAAATATTGGAAAATTGTTCTAAATTGTTCTTTTAGTGGTTATGTTAGGGTTAGTAGTTTTAATTAGCTTTATATAAAAATTCAAGTATGTGATACAATATTTATATAGCTGCAATACACTTTAGGATGTTTTTTTTGTTGTTGTCTTAAAAATATATCAACCTTACCTTTTTTTTCCCCTCTCTTATCCATCCTGTGTTAATTAATAAAATTGTTTTGTGCTCATCCAAGCAAATCAGCTGCATCATTTCAATTATAGTTGTGGCAAAACTTTATTATAATTTTAAACAGCAAATTATTTACAGTGATTAGATATTGGATCTTAAGCACCTGTGACACTCTTTGTGTCACACACTTTATCTGGCCAGTGCACAACTGCAATTATCGAAATATCTTTAGCGTCTAAAAGATCATCAGTGCAAAGCATAACTGACAAGAACATTTGTTTTCTATTGATTAAATTTGTAGTTGTTCTCCTCTCACTCTCTGGAGCTGACAGTCTTCATCTGCCCGACTGCGCTGGGCTGTGGCGTTGTAAATATAGCCGTCTCTCGTATCAGCGTTGCTAAAATAGAACATGCTAGTTAGCTTACAACCCATCAACCTAATATGCGTCACATAACATCTATTACAATAGAAAGATAGATAGATGGTCTGTATTGGAATGAAACTTACGTATTCATTGTACTGAATGCGATGCATTTCAAAATTCCTCCCAAAATTAACAAAGCTCCAGCTACCCAGGCTACATAGAGGGCGGGACCAAATGT
This sequence comes from Enteromius radiatus, assembly GCA_032357445.1. Taxonomy (NCBI): domain Eukaryota; kingdom Metazoa; phylum Chordata; class Actinopteri; order Cypriniformes; family Cyprinidae; genus Enteromius; species Enteromius radiatus. The sequence goes on along the minus strand of JAUCMS010000044.1, from coordinate 7,111,185 downwards.
GTACCTGACCATTCAAAACAAAGATAGAGATAACAGGATTCAGCATTTCACAGACACCTGGGAATCATATGCACGTGACGAATCATTTTTTTTCATCTTACCTGGAAGCATTTGAATCAGTTCCTCCCATGCCCATGCCATTCCCACATTGTATCCCTCCCTTCTGTCCTTGCTTTTGATTGTATTCGGTCGGGGATTGCATCATGAAACTAGGCACTATTTGATCAGCATACACTGATGATCCAGAAATATCAAAAATGCCTGAAAAGAACAAAGACCATGTGTATTGTGTAGGGAATTATTGTAACAATAACAGTTTGTAAACATAATAGAAACAAATTGAAAGTTCAGTGGGGTGTAGTTTAGATACTGAGTAATTATACGCTTTTGTTTACCAGCAATGATGAATAAAATCCCTGCGCTTAGCACCAGTTTGCCCTTGGTCAGTAGATCCATGCTTCTCATATTGAGGCACTTCAGGCAGAAGAATCCGATGAATACTGCAATCACACCTACTAAAATTGCCACTATCATCAGAGCTCTTATAGCCTGAAGGATTCCTGAAAAATACAGAGATATAGAATATTAATGCTTTTGAATGGATGCTTTGTTGTTTTATTTCGCCCCAAACTTCTTATTAAAGTAATAGTTCACCCAAAAATACAATTGCTGTCATTAATTCACTCTCATGTCATTACAAACCTTCATGACTTTCGTTTTTTTTTCTGATATTGAAATAGACATTTCGGTGCCCGTTGACTTTTATTATATGGTGAAAAAATATAACAGTCCATGGGAATTGAAACTGTTTGGTTACTAACAATTTTTTTTGTGTTCCATACAATTATGGTGAGCAAACGATACCAGAATTTTCATTTTTGGGTGAACTGTCCCTTTAAGAGTAGACCTAAGCAGATGACAACTTCTCAAAGACATGGAAATGGACTTTTTATATAGCATTATTTTTAGAGTAGAAATGTTTAATGAAAAATATAATTTCACATTTTAACATTTTAGGCTCAGAAATAGACTTGGATGTCATTATTGGGTTTGAACACAGAAAATCACATCATGTTAACCTACTTGAGTAGCTCAGGTAGCTGTAGAGAGGCTGGCACTCGGCGAGTCCAGTCTGGGACACCTCACAGTCCTTCCACAGGCCCTTATAATGGTAAATGGAGGCTGCCTTGTACTCCTGCTGGTCTTCGGTGCACCAGACTTCCATAACCGTGGCAGCAAGAACTCCAATCGTACCGATGGCGCCTGATACAAAACCTGTGGTCTGTAGTGCTGTGGCACACATTCTGCTTCTGTCTTTGTTTCTCGTCTAGGATCTGGTGAAGTTGTTGGTGGTAAGTGTTGAGGTTGACTGAGGCTGGATAGATTGAGACTTTTTATAGTGTGAAGTCTTATATGCGCACTCATGAAGTGATGCTTGATAAGCACTGAGTTGTCATAGTTCCACCTACTTTCAAAATATAAAAGAAGTAATCATAAGCACCATTTCTCTGAGCACTAATCAAATTATTCCTTAAGTCACTTGATGTGTAATATGTAAGAACAGTTCAGACAGGCCTTACAATGAACACCTAATTATTGGATCATTTCGATTTGGTGAGTAAACATTTCACATTTCACTTTGCCTTTTCTTCACCTCTGATTGTTCCTCTGCCTAATCCTTAACAATTACTGATGTATGAAGAATCAGCATATGATAAAAAAGTCTGATAACAATGAGTAATTCATGACATTTGTGAGGAAAGCCAAGAAAACGTGAGCCGTTGTGGAATGAGCAAGAATGTTATACCATTTAATTGCATTAAGGTGCATGTGATAAAATGTGTACTGTACATCATCCAATAAATAAACACATTTATGATTATGCATGATATCATGCAGTTTTAGCTTGTTTATTGTAGTTAATCATTTGGAAATGTTTCAGACTTTCTCAGCGGTTGCTGTAGAAAATGTGTGTGTGTATAAATATAGTGTTTTATAGAGAAATTACAACTGTTAGATAAAACTATATATATATATGTGTGTTTGTGTGTTAGATAACTAAAATTATATATCAATGAATCTTTAAAGAGAAAATATGTAATTTGTTAACCCTATGACTCAGATAAGTTGACCTCTTGTGCTTCTGAGAATTCACATATTACAATGAAACATATTCATAGACTATCAACGCATCTAATTGGAGAAAAAGAGGTTAAAAACAATAAAAGGTTTTAATTAGCCCCTTAAATTAGCTTTAATTAGGCTATATATTCAACCCTGATTTGCAGAATTATAATATATAAGTACTGTGTGTGTGTGTGTATATAGCCTATATGTTTAATTAGAACATTGAACAGGGCAGAGGACAGATAAATGACAAAAAGATTAAATACAGTAACATGAAAAATACTTTATGATATAGGAGGGAAAAGAAAATGGCAAAAGCACAAAGGTATTGCATTTGTTGAGACCAGGGAATGCCAAAAATCTTTATTATGCAAAAAAGAACAGACAAACATTTACCAGAAAATTGACAATTTGTTTACAGTTGAAAAGTCGATGATAACAATGTTTTTTGCCCTAAGGATTCCAGTCACAGCTTTTGAATGCGGTCAAAGTATGTTTCATATAACACCCTGTGTATTAATCGTAAGACGATAATTAATCAATAAAGGTCAAATACTGTGACTTTTTTGTAAGGTCAAATAAAATGCAAGTAAAAATTTTGGAAATGTTGTAGCCTATAATATTAAAATATTGTGTAGGCCTGTACATAAGGTTGATAGTTTACTTTAAATGAACAAGTGTTTTATTTGAAATGTTGTACTGTACTTCTAGTTACTGCTAAAATACCTACAGATACTGGACATACAAATCAGCAGGTCATAATAAAGTAGTAACATCATAACATTAGAAATATATATATATATAGGCTATATATGCATGTGTGTTGTTGTTGTTGGCAATTTAGCATGTAGAAAATATATTTGAGTTTGAGTTATTCACTCCATTCATTTATATAGACTACAAATTTCCAAATAAAGATAAAAGGAAAGGAAAGGAAAAGGAAAGGACGTGACATGTGGCCAGGTATGGTTGCCCATACTAGGAATTTGTGCTCTGCATTTAACCCATCCAAGTGCACACACACAGCAGTGAGAAGTGATCAACCACACGCACACACACACCGTGAACACACACCCGGAGCAGTGGGTATAATAAAATGTGACCCTGGAACTCAAAAGCAGTCACATGGGTATATTTAAAGCAATGGCCAACAATACATTGTTTAAGATAAAATGGGATTTTATGCCAAAAATTGGTTTTGTTTTTTTGCCACCCTTAGATTCTAGATATTCAAACAGGCATATCCCAGCCAAATATTGTTCTAACAAAAAGCTTATTTATTTAGCATTCAGATGATATTATAAGCTCAATTTCACAAATATGACACTTCTAACTGCTATTGTGGTCCAGAGTCACAAAATGTCAATATACAAAGACAAGCCTATTCGAATCATCACTCATTGGTATTTGATTGTGTTAAAATTCATCTTTGGCTCTGAGCAGGAACATTTATCATTATCACAACAACAGCAAATAAGCTTTATAAATGTTCAATGTGAAAACAAACATCCCATACATGTATACAAACAAATATATGCAATTATTATTAATAGTAGTAGTTAGACTTAGCCTATTTTTAAGACGACATTAATTCAAGCTGCACTTGTACTTGAACTGAAAAAAAGACCAATAGGTGTATGTCTTAAAAACAAAACTTTCTGCGACAGCCTACTAATGAGATTTTAATGAGTCACAGCGATGTAGAGCTGACCGCAGTCTTGCTCATACCTGGAAACACTATATAGGCAAGTGGAGGTGCGAGACTGGAAGAAGTCCAGGGCGAACAGTTACAGGGCAGCAGGTATCCGGGGTTTGCAGGTGACAGGTGAGTGTGCGCGTATTGACTCGAGCATCCCAGACTCCCGAAGGACCGGTGTCCACTCTGATAGCCAAAAGCTGAAGACAATGCCACCGAGGTGCCCGGGGTTAAAGCAAGTTTTTCGTGTTGAAAAGCAGTGGTAGCAGTGCTAACAGTAGACCGGCTTGTCTCCATGAAAGGATGTTGCATGGACGCAGCTGAATGAAGTGCTAGAGGTTTGTCCAAATGTGAGAGCGCGTGAAGTTCTCGCTCGCCGTGACGCGGTAAAGTCACCAGCGTGTCCTTCCTCAGCAGTCCTTTGGGTTTGCGTCTTGGTCTGTATTTATAGTCTGGATGCTCTCTCATGTGCTGGGCACGTAGTCTTTTGGCCTCGTCGATGTAAGGTCTTTTTTCAGACTCGGAGAGCAGCTTCCACTCGGCGCCGAGTCTCTTGCTGATCTCAGAGTTGTGCATCTTTGGGTTCTCCAGTGCCATCTGTCTTCTCTGACCTCGCGACCAGACCATGAACGCGTTCATTGGTCTCTTGATGTGCTCCATGGGCTGCTTCATCATGCTCCTCGAGTTCATTTGCTGCTTTGCGTCACGGAATATAAAAAAAGTTTCTATAACACCTGAAAGTATTTTGAAATCATCTGTGTGGAATGAGAGGGTGAGGTGAGATGTGCAGCGGTGTGTAAAAGGCAGAATTATTAATTTATTTTGCCACTGAAACTGAAGTGTGTAACAACGACTGCTTGGTTTGTGAGATGTTTGTTTCAAATCTCTGAGAGTTCCAAAGAAAGCTTTGCAGCGAGGAGCGCGCGCTCTGACACATCATCGCCTCGTGCCCAATCAGCGCGTGAGCGACATAATACAGTTACATTAACACCAGAAAGACTGATTTCTGCAAAAAGGGAGACTCAATGAAATTAAAATTACTTTAAAGCTGCCTTTAAAAGTTTTGGTAAGCCGCTCTGTCCAAACACACACCGTGCTAAGAGGACACTATTAAAGGGAACTCTGTCCTTGGTGCTGACATATTATTTACAACAAAGCTGTCGTATGCATTGCATGATGATGCATTTTTTTTGTAATCAGCAATCTGGCTTAAAAGTATATAACTTTAAGGGGAAATGTATTGTAGAAGCCACAACCATACCTTTGCAAATATATTATTTATTAACAGCTGTTTCTTGTTTTAATCATAAAAGGATTTATGAATGGTCCACTGGATTATTTACAGTGCAGAAAAGAATCATAAAAAATATATTTTCAGAATTCACAATTTCAAGTTTTGTGATTTGAAATGATTTAAAATGCAAAGAGCATGAGAATGACTGAAGTCTTAAGAAATGATTTTCCATTATGTCCAAAAAGGAACATCTTGAGACGCCTGGATATTCTGTCCATTTATAAGCACGTTAGCCATGAATAATCCTTCCATGTCAAAGGAAAGATTTCTTCCTAATGTATGTCTCCAGCCCACTGCTTGTGTGAATTGTTCAGATAAATGAGAGGAGCGTGAACTGACCACAGGACAGCTGGTGATTTGCTGTGTCCATCATGAGATTTTATTTCCTGGACTGAGGGATTTTTGACACAGAGTGGCATTGATCATGCTGTGAAGCTGATTGCTTTTCATTTGCCTTTTACAGGTAGATAAAATAGAAATGAAAGAGCTATCAAATCTAGACCCTGCTTTTAGATGCCTTCTTTTATCACCTCAAATGACATGTGGGTCTTTAAATATAAGGCACTTTTCTTTAAAATTACAAATGTTTATATGCTAAATATTTATCCATTACACCGGGTAAAAATTTAAAATGCAATTGTATAGTTTATATAGCTGTGTTCTGCATATTTGGATGCATTCTACACTCTCAGAAAGAGAGAAAGAGAAATTAAATGCATATAACAATGTGCTCCCTGTGGAGAGTGATTAGCACAAAATGACCAGCATAATCTGTTTTTCCTCCAAACAAAACTAATATTGTACCCCAGGACCCAAAATATCATTTCCTTTATATATCATGTCAGAAGTATCTTTCAAATTTATAAGGAGGATGGGACATGCATTGCTTGAGAAAATATAGATATAAAAGGAGTGTATCCAGGAGATGATGAAAGGAACTTTCTTTTCTTTTCTTTTTATTTATTTATTCTTGCATTATTTTCTCTGCATTTAACTAAATGAGGGAAAGGAAATATTACAAAATGACTTAAATCCCCACCACCCAGGAGGATTGACACATAAATATATACATACAACAATAATAATTAAAATAATATTGATTTAAAAGGAAAAGAACACTGTAATAAATCATACTCAAATGTGAGGAAGAAGTGCTTTTTTATGTGCAACATTTGTATCATGCAAAAGCTATATAAATGCACACACACGCACCATAAATACATGCACACACACACAGTTTGACATGCCCTAAAAACCCTTTGACCACTCGAAATTATTTCAAGCAATTTCTACACTATGTTTTCTCTTGCGTGTTGCATGAATCTGTAAATACAGGCATTTAAGCATGAAATACAACTGTGATTACTCTCAGACTTTCCTCTGTGTAGTAAAGAGCCAGTGACATCTTCAAGCGGCGCATTTTGAAAGCCTCTTCCAGAGCAATCCTCCAGATTTCCTCTGCTCTGGGGGATAAATCTCGTGCTTATTTTAATCATATTTGCGAGAAGTCAAGCTTTACTTTAATAGCCTTTCATGGAAATATTGGTGGTAAAAATGTGTTGGAGGACTGACGGAGACAGCTCAAATCCTGAGAGGTGTCATGATCTATCCCTAGCCCCTCTCTCGTCCCTGTGAAATTAATACTGGAGATAAAGCTGGGGGACATTATTGCCTGCCTATCTGCAAGCCCCAAATCACAGCAGTCAGCAGTCAGTTAGAGACATTTGCAATAAGGCATTTCTGCGAAGAGCACTAAATGCAGGCTAAAGACTTCAGATGTGCCACAGCAAATTAAATAGAGCTTTTACGTGAAAGGTGCCCTGTAAGCATCGCAATACTTACACAGTGAGTTGGTGAGGGGTGTACAGAATGCAGAAATGAAGGTTTTTGTTTTTTTTTTCCACGTATCAGTGTCATATGTCATTACAGTTATTATTTATTTAATCCAGAATGTCTTATTTATTTTCAATACCTCTTAAGAATCCTTTTTGCTGTTTATCATGTTACTTGCTTTCATATGTATTCCCTTGCTTGTTTTGTTAAGAAAAGAGTTTATAGATGCGGGTTTCTGTCTCAAAAGGTTTTTTAGTGTGTGCATGAGAGAGAAAGAAAGAAAAATATCCGATAATCTTTATCATTTGTCATATATTACAATGTTTGTTTAAGACCTTTGTTTGAGAAAACATATTTTCGTGCTTTATCGTGCTTTACAAAGTAATCGTCATGCTTTATTACTAAATTAAACTGATTTTAAAAATCAGATATTCGCAGTAACCATAGACATATATAGAGATAGACGCCTCATTGGCTGCTGGAAACGAGAAACGCGGCCGCCATCTTAGACCGGTC
>JAUCMS010000044.1:7080424-7103619 GCA_032357445.1 Enteromius radiatus | reverse complement strand
TCATCATTACTTGACGACGCTTTGAAGTGACGCTAAAGGGAGCGAGGATATATCATTTCACTTGCTTCCATTCCTCCATCCTCGCGTCTTTTCCCTGTGTCCTTCCCTCGCATCCAGAAGAGGTGGAGCTAAGACACGCGGAAAGGAAGCGAGGAAACGAAACGAGGATGCACAAATAAGAAATGAGAAGCACCCTATATATGGCAGTCACAACCTGTGACGTTTAATACCTTTGTTTTTCTGTAAAATTCATGACCAACTGTCTGTTTGTCACCACTAGAGGTCACTGCCATTCATAAATTGGACATCTGTGTGGCTGTGTGATTGATTGACGATATTGGATCCTCAAAATAATGTATTTGTTTGTATTACGTCTTAAATGTTGCTATTATTTATTTTATGCTGTTGTTGTTCTTCTTCTGTCATGACGATCACACGTTTAATGTAAAATCACTGATTATGTACTGCTGAAATCCGATAGCCTGAATTAAACGTAGTGTGGCTGAAACAATGAAAAACAAATAAATAACAATAATACAAATTTAAATAATAGGAATAACATTTACGGCGCAAATCCTGTAATATTAAACAAAATACTTCACACATTATTATTATTTTTTTCCAAATCAAGCAGATACCCAGAAATCGTATTAACCCCATTTTAAAACTAGGTTTTATGTTTTAATATGTATAGTTTTGCGCATAATTGAAGTCCGTAAACAACTATTATAATTACGTAGCTGCGACGGGACTTTTATTGTGAAACAACGAGACTGTTCTCACGTTTCGTACTTCACACTTGTGCTTTGCTGTCGGCGTTTAGTGAGAGTTTTCCGGAATCTCAGGAATTTGGGCTGTTCGTCTCCTCATCCTCCAGCGGTACCGAACTCGAGATTTTCTGCGACTGAAAGGTAGATCGAAACCATTAATCCAATTAATTTCTGTGGTTCAGGTCACAGGTCAGGTTTTATCTAACGCACGACTTCTGAAGATTAGCGCGTCAGTCGTTCGTAACCTCTGAATGAGCTCCGTTAACAGAGGTGTGTCACAGCGCGCAGGCTACAGACTAATCAAACCCCACAAACCTACGCCGTCGTTCAACCAACAACTATATTTACATTACAGACGCTCACTTTTCACGCGATATGCCTAAAAAAAAGTCGATTTGTGTTGTACTGGGGGAACGAAGGTGCTGTTTACTTAAACAATACTTTTAAAATCGTTGTTCTGTTCGAATAAAACCCAAAATCATATCAGCACTAACCATTTTATTGTTAAAAACTGTTATACTGGACCGTATATATATATATATATATATATATATATATGTATGTGTATATATAATATTCTATTTTTACAATAAGAATAATGACTGGTAATAATAGTGACTATTAATAATTAGTTTATGACTAAATGTAAAAGTTCCCTCCAACCTCATCAAGTTATTTACTTTATTTCGTTTCTTCAGTGAGTCTCTGCTAATTTAGTTAATATACTGTGTATATATATTTAACAACATTTTTTATATATAGTATTTTCCTGTCCATGAGTTCTTGCATTTAGGTCTGGGGCATTTTGTCAAGTTTTTTTTGTCTCAAATCGTGTCTCAATACCTAGTGATTAACTTTAGTTTGTAGATTTTACTTTATTTCTACACAATACAAATATGACATGACTAGAAAAATGTACATGAAGTGGGCTATACATCACTTTGAAGTGGGAACCCTGGGAGAAAAAAGTTTTTGAGGGGTTTGTTAAAAAATAATTTTAGATTATTGTAAAGTTTGTATTCTCTTATTTTCATTTTCAAAGTCGTATTAAGCTGCCCGGTAAAATATCTCTGCCCTAATTAAATAAATATTTGAACTGCATTCAACAAAAATATGGGAATCTAAATAACTGCTTTATCTGAATAAAAATGAGTAAAAAAAATGTATGATGTGTAAAATGGCTGGTGCAGGTTGTGGTGAGACTGATGCTCACAGACAGGAACTGACTTCCTGTTCCTGTAGAGCTGCGAAACGTTTTTATCGACAGCTTTCTTGTGCATGTAAGTTCAGCTCATTTTGTGACATCAAGATAGTCTATAGTCTATTTAAAAGCCTGTAGTTGTTCTTTAATGTGAAGGTGTAATATCTATATTGTAAATAAGTCTTTACAATATAGGTTTAAAAAAATCTTTGTTTTTGCAGGTTTGGGCCGAGCTCAAAATGTCTCAAGCCGATAAACTGAAGGTAAGGAAATGAGAGCAGACGGGTGGATGTTTCGCACAGTTTTAGTTTTAAGTAGAGATTGATGGCCTGGGAAACTCAGGATGTTTAAATAATGTTTTAAGATCTGAACTGACTTGCATTTTAGAGTATAAAATATTTTAGTGGTCTATAAAAATGTGCATATTCTGTTCTCGTATGTTCAGCAGGGACAGTTTACAAACCCAGAGACTCCCGGGTATGTGGGATTTGCAAATTTGCCAAATCAGGTGCATCGAAAATCGGTGAAAAAGGGCTTTGAGTTCACTCTCATGGTGGTGGGTAAGTAGCATCAAAGTGATGTTTGCCTTTTTGTTAACATGGAAATACTGGCAATAAACACTAATCACACACTCTTAAAACAATTCAATTGTTGTTTGTATAATCTGAATTGCCATCTGTGATTATAAAGATTTCTAATTATTCCCATTATGTCAATCATAACACAATGGGTCTCATTCAATATGTGTACATACAAAAAATTGTGCATGAAAACTTTCACGAATCATGATTCTGCAATAACTTCTGTGCTGAAATATATACAAAATTTAGAGAAAAAGGGAACAACTGAAACACAAATATACAAAAATCACATTCTTTAATACTGTTATTATTTATATTATATTATATAATTATTATTATATTATATTATTTGTTATTATTATATATTAATACTGTTCATTATTTCACTATATTTTATATTTTATCATAGATTAAAAAAGGGATGTCATAGTTCCATTGCATGTTAGAGTTAGGGCTGCGACTAATAGTCGACGGCAAAATTCGTCGACAACTAATTTAGTAGAACATTCACCAATGTAGCGCGAGGAATCAACAACAGACACAGTGGGCGTGGCGTCAGGCCTCGGAGAGGCTTTTTATTATAAAAAGAAAGTGTCCAGAGGGGAAAAAAGGTGTCCAAAATAAAAGCGGAACTGGTGTCCTCGTTGTGCTCCTGCGGAGTTTGTTGTAGTCCAGCTCCCTTCCTGGACCCACAAGGACACCAGCGTGCATGCACGGGGAAGAGACCGATCTCTCGAGGAGAGGCACGCTCGGCTTTTAACAGCGACGGTGATGAGGCTTCATTCAGTTCACGTGGGCCTCATCACACACCGCCAAATAAGCTCACTCCTGTGCATGCAATGCACTTTAGGCCCCTTTTACACAAAGGGAAAACGCAGATATTTCCCTGCGGCTTGGCCTCTCATTTACACGAAACCCCCGCTTTTATCACATTAAGCGATTATTTCTAAAAACACTCACCAAAGTGGAGATTTCTGATAACGCCGGTTATGTGTTGCCGTGTCAACTGGAAGAAATGGGGTTTTAGGTTCTCAAACGTTACATAATGCGCCAGAAAATGCTTAACGTCATGTGAGCGCCCTATTTACATAGGTTTGGCGTAGTTATTATGGCGCTCGACGGCGTATTTATGCGGGCTGATACAAATAACAAGTTTTTTGAAAACGATGTTGTGTGCACAATGTTGTTACTGAAAACGGAGGGGAGGTAACATTCGTTTGCAACTCGTGTTTACTGCAATATTTGCTATGCAGAAAATGCACTTGGAAGCAATAAATGTTATGTCTTCAAATTTTTGTGTGTTTCATCTTGTTAATGTAAGGAAAATGTTAAAAACTAAATATATTAAATATACAAAAGATACAAAGCCATATTTATTTATTTATTTATTTTTGCAGTTCATAATGACTAGTTGACTAGTAGTTAAGGTAGTCAATGACTAGTCGACTATTGAAATAGTCATTAGTTGCAGCCCTAGTTAGAGTACATTTGTCTAATCTCATTAAAATCGACATTAAGTGAAAATACCCCGCATATTGTAAATAATTATTCCAGCTCACAACCATCTCTTTCCATGTTTGTGGGCATCACCCATGTCCCAAAATCCATTTAACAACCATTGCATAGAACTGAGTCCCTGGCAAACCTTTTTAAAATATATTTCACTATATGGAAGAAATAATCTGTCGCTTGCTACTGTTGTTTTGTCGCAATGTTTAACATTAGAATCAGGTTAAGTTCTCCTGTGCACATAAAGATAAACAGTCTATTATAATTGAATTGCTTTTTTCCATGCGATGTTTATTTTCGAAGATTATCACTATTAATTTTCCTTTGCAAGTTTTTTAGAACTATGAAAAAATTTTCTTTTTTTTTCTGCAGTATTAGTGTAAAGCGTGGAGCATAACACTTTGTGAACATAAGGAGACATTTTAGAAACCTCACGGACAGCAGCTTCCATATTTGGAGGGAAAACAAATTTAGTAGTAGAAAACGTAGTACCTCATGGTCAATGACCAATGATTATTGCGTTGTGAAAATGACTGTGGGAACAAGAGACTTTGGCTGCATTACAGCGACAATGAATCCTAGCTTTTTTTTTTTAAGGCGGCTGGGACTCTCCCCTCAGCCCTGTGTGTGTGTGTGTGTACAGCTGTTGACACACACATGAGCTCTGCTGTGGGGGAGGGTGACCGGGAGCTGCCTGCTCAGCAGAGCCCATTGTAGAGTCATCCCATCGTCCTAAAATAAATCACAGAAGAATGCAGATCCTCCAAACGCGAGCCCTTTCACTGCTGCACAGCTTCAGAAAATGATAGAAGGCAGCTCGACTGAGACACAGAAACAAAACCCTGACTAGAGGAACAGCTGATTGCACGAAAACAATAAAGTTCACGATGTTCGCTTTGAGTATTCTTTGCGAAAGGGAATTGCAGTCATTGTTTTTGTAGTTGATATAATGATTTAGTGTTTCCTCATTAGTGCTTATGCTGTTTTCAGGTGAGTCTGGTTTGGGGAAGTCCACACTGATCAACAGTTTGTTCCTCACTGATCTCTACCCAGAGAGGGTTATTCCTGGTGCAGCAGGTGAGTTGTTGTTTTTTTTTTTTTTTTGGAAGAGGAAGTTACAGTTCGGATACCTAAACACATAAAGTGGCTTGGTGTTTATGAGGCAGTTTTGCACAGAAGGATGGATCACAGCCTTTTTGAGTCTTGTGTAACGTGGCTTCTATATGTGGCCTTGTCGTACAGAGAAGATTGAGCGCACGGTGCAAATCGAGGCCTCGACTGTGGAGATCGAGGAGCGTGGAGTGAAGCTACGTCTCACCGTGGTCGACACGCCTGGATACGGTGATGCCATCAACAGCCAGGACTGGTGAGGATAACTTGATAATCATAATGATGCTCATTATAAATGTTAACAATGCTATTGTTAATGTTTTATGGTCATATATTGTTTTGATATTACTTAAACCAATGGTTTGTACTGATTACAGTCATTATGTGCTTTTTAGACCTGCAGCATTTTAGCATATATTCATTTGCATTTAAATGTGCTTTACCAATAGTTTGGGGTTGAGAAGGTTTTTTTTTGGTTTGGTTTTTTTAGGCAATTTAGGCAACTCAAAAGGTTGTATTTGTATTTTTTTTTTATCTAAAATGTAATAAAAACAGTAATATGGTGAAATATTACGACTTATAATAGCTTTTGTTTACAATTATGTATTTAAAAATATATATTTCTGTAAACTCAATTTACAGCATCAGTACACCAGTCAGTGTCACGTGATCCTTCAGAAATGCTCAAAATAGGCATGCTAATAAGATATTTATAAGACTTTATAAATGTCTTTACTTTCATTTCAGATTATTTTAATGCATAAAATGTCAAATTTGAAAAAATATTGATGGCAATTGTTTGAGCAGCAGTGTATTCACAGAGATGGATTTTATTTAATAGAAATTCTCATTTGTGTTCATTAGAATGAAATTATATGCATCTGTGATGACATGAGAGTGAGTAAATTATTTTGGTTGAGCTTTAGTTGTAAATGTTGTAACTGGAGGCATGACGAATGCAGAGTGCAGTGGAGAAATGAAGGAAGTGGGTTTCTTTTTTTCTTTTCTTTTTTTTTGAGTTCTGGGAATGCTGTTCTGCTAGTGGAAGTGGTGAGACAGGAAACATGTGTGACCTCTTCCTGACTGCTCCCTGACCCACTTGAGCGCTAAAAGAGCATAGAGAGCATTTTGAAGCGCTTGTGTCTGAAAAAGGACATGTACTCTGTCAAGATGACTCTTATACAACTTACATAACTTGACATTTTAATACTCCACTTTTGTACCGGAGCCCACAGAATATGTCACTGACCACTTTTTCAGCATCCTTGGTTTCAGAATATTTTTTGCATTAATTAAAAAAGAAAAGAAAATTGATTTAGAGACATACACTACCAGTCAAAAGTTTGGAAACCGTAAGATTTGCAAGATGTTTGCTCATCAAGGCTGCATTTATTTGACAAAAAATACAGGGGGAAAAAAAGTAGTAGTTTCTATTTTAATATACTTTATTAATATAATTTATACTTTATATAATGTAATTTATTTCTGTGATTCAAAGCTGTATTTCCATCAGTCATCATCACTCCAGTCTAAGGTGTCATACGATCCTTCAGAAATCCTTCTAACATGCTGATTTATTACAAGAATTATCAATGTTGGCAAATTTTTTTATCTTGTATTCTTTGATGAATAAAAAGTTATAAAGAACAGCATTTATTAAAAATATAAACCTTTTCTAACAATATAAATCTTTGCCATCACTTCTTATCAAGTTAACACATCCTAGCTGTATAAAGTTTTAATTTCTTTCAAATAAAAAAATAAATAAATACAAATTTACTGACCCCAAACTTTTTAATTGTAGTGTACAGCTTTGCATCACAGGAAAGAGTTTATTTTACATTGCAATAATATCATTTTTTTTAATGAACATAAGAAACATCTTTAAAAAAAATCTTTTCACTGGTAGTGTACATATGGTATTTACCTTGCAAAATATGCATATATAAGCATAAGTTGTCTTAGAACGTGGGGAAACTCTCAGATAAGGAGAACATTGCTATAATTCTTTCAGAAGGTTACCAGTGTTTCAAACAAGTAATAACAGATACTAGTTTATCTTTAAAAAGATCCTAATCCTTTCAGGTTTGATCTAAACAGGGAATGGGGCAGTTACAACTCCTTGAATGTTTTAGTTGTTTGTTAATCCCTCAAGTGTTTCATGATGTGCTCTGTTTGTTTTGTGTTTTTTGTACAGTTTTAACACCATTATCTCCTACATCGATGACCAGTTTGAGCGCTACCTGCATGATGAGAGTGGACTCAACCGCAGACACATTGTGGACAACCGTGTGCACTGCTGCTTCTACTTCATCTCCCCTCTGGGTCACGGGTGAGCTGATTTTTTGTTTCTTCTACTCAACTGAAAGACATATTCTTCCACTGTCACAGGTGTGAGTTTAAGTCTTCTCGCAGTTCTATTCTGGATTTAAATGGCTGATTATCATATGTTTCATTTTTGTAGGCTGAAGCCTCTAGATGTCCAATTCATGAAGGCCATTCACAACAAAGTGAATGTCGTTCCTGTTATTGCTAAAGCAGATACGCTGACGCTGAGGGAGAGAGAGAGGCTCAAGCGCAGGGTAACCATTCAGATGTCTTCCCAAAAATGGATTGAGCATACATTTGGTCTGTTGGCTATATGCATTTCTTTTTCGGGTTCTAGATTCTGGATGAAATCGATGAGCATGGCATCAAGATCTATCACCTCCCTGATGCTGAGTCTGATGAGGATGAAGATTTCAAAGAGCAGACCCGGATTCTCAAGGTTTGTGGGACTTTTCTCATTATATAATTTAAAGAGTTAAAATAAAAATATCACTATTTTCTCAATCATGTTCATCTAAAGCCATGTGTTTCAAACACCTCCCAAAAAGCACCATAATCATAAATTATTGTTGCTTTTATTACATTTGTGATCAAATAAATACAGTCTTAAGCATTTAGTGAACACAAGTTTGGACCAACATGATGGTGAAAGATAGGTGAGGGTGTAATGTTTTGTGATGACTTGATGCTTACTGTTTCCCGCTATTTAGGAGAACTCTTCAGTGGCCAGAATCCTGGCTAGGCCGCTTTCTTTTTAAAGTTCTTTTTCATGTTTCTGTTGTAGACCAGCATACCGTTTGCCGTGGTGGGATCCAACCAGCAGATTGAGGCTAAAGGGAAGAAAGTGAGAGGGCGTTTGTACCCATGGGGTGTGGTGGAGGTAGAAAACCCAGAACACAACGACTTCCTCAAACTTCGCACCATGCTAATGTAAGTCATCTGCTATTCAGTATTCTACACACACAAAAATGAGGCTGGGAAGAAATGTCTAGTCTACAAAACAGGAAAATATCCATAAAATGTAAGATGTACCTTTTGAAAGGTCAAATATATGAAAGGGACTGTACTTGTGTCTCTCTCAGCCTCATTTTCATTCTAAGATGATGTGTTATTTCCTCAATCTCTGTCATTATTGTCTATTGACGGTTATTGTCATCTGTCCAGCACCCACATGCAGGACCTGCAGGAAGTTACTCAGGACCTTCACTACGAGAACTTCCGCTCAGAGCGCCTCAAACGGGGCGGCAGGTTGTCCTCCCATGGTTATATTCTGCCTCTGTCGCCTGCGTACGTACTGCTCTGCTTGTCTTTCCTCACCTCCTCCCTCAACCTCCATGAAAAAAAACAACTAGCCACAGTATATTTGAATATCCCAAACCTGGCAAGACTAAGTAGATGTATTAAAATAGCACATATTTACATAGTCACTTCTCATTTTTACTGAAAACGTTTATAAATAGTCATTCGATAGCAGAAGTGGAAAGAGAAAAGCAGCATTGTTTAAGCTGAATCATTTGAGAAATTGTTCTGTACACTCTAGAGACTAAAGCTTGAGTTGTAAGGCGTGTTCATCAGAGGATAGGAGGAGGAGGTACTGCTGGGAGCTCAGTCACAGCTCCACCTGTCCTTCAGCCTGACACTAGCACTGGCTCTGCTCCTCTTACTGAACACACACTCTGTTTCAGTCTCATGCAAATACTCAAAACACAGCTTTCTGCTCAGCTTGCCTTGCAGTATTAACACAGATTCATCTTTCTTGTCTTGCTTAAACTCTGCAATGCGAAGCACTCTGCTGGTGGTTTACTAATACAGTTTTTGTTTTGGTAATTGATGTAAATGCTGTGTACTTTTAAGAGCTTGCTGTTTATATAGGCTAAACTGTGTGTATGTATATGTAACTGTAAAGCCTTTGTGTGTCAGAAATGACTGTTTATTGCATAACAGCGCTCGGTACAGCTGTGTGAGCATTTCTTATTACCTGCTTTGCCGTGCAGGAAGGCTCCGGAGCCGGAGGAAATGGACAAGGATATGATCTTGCAGGAGAAGGAGGCTGAGGTACGATCTGTCAAACCGAACACAAGCTGAATGCTAATTACACAACCGTTTGAGTGTGAAGGTCCGTGTGTGACACTGTTTGTGTGTTTCTCAGCTGAGGCGAATGCAGGAGATGATCGCTAAGATGCAGGCGCAGATGCAGAAACAGGGAGACGGAGAGGGAGACAGCCCACACCTGTGAGAAACACGGTAATGTACATATCGCATAAAAACTTAGTAATGAGTAACTCGTTATTCAGAGAAAAATTGGCCTTTTTTCTATTAAATATGCAATTAAGTGGTTGGGGCTGGTTTTTGTTTGTGTTTCTTATAGAGGCTGACCTGTCTTCTGAGCTTGACACGAAAGAAGAGGGAGTGTTGCTAAATGAGGAAAAAGAGGAGAGACTGGTCCTTAGCTCATCTTGCTTGCCATTTTCTTAGTTTCTTTCACTCTTGTATGATTTACTTTTTTTTTTCTTTTTTTTTTTTAAGCAGTATTAATTTTTTTTTTTGCCATTTTATTCAAATGCTGTTGCTAATATTCATTAATTTCCCCCATTTAAGTAATCAAAAATGAAGAACAACCATTAGTAATGAATTTTTTTTTTTTTCTGTCACAAAAGCCAAATGCTGCTGGGAAGGAATCTTTTACTATAGAGCAGCTTTAATAGTAGTGTAGCTCCATGACCACTCAGTCATTTCTGTCCCATCTAGCTAAAAAAACACTGTGAAAACACAAGCAGCTGTTGAATTTGAGTGTTACAGTGACTTTTTTTTTTTTTTTTTTTTTGGAGAAACCATTTTATACTGTTCCCAAGTGTTGCCAGAGAGATTGCTGTCCTCCTGAACAGGAGTTTCTCAAGTACTTCTCTCTTCCCTGCATGAAGTCTTGACATACAGTATGTGCTGTTCGGCTGAATGGTCCCAAAACTGATGCAAAACGTTATACTGTGACCCATGATTCATTCCCTATGCCATCCTAATGAAGAATACTACGTTGTTATCTAATGTTAAGGCTCATTTTGTTGATTTTTATATGTACTTGAGTGCATACTGTCATGTATTGACTATCAGACGTTGTTCTGGTATGAGTGCAATGTGAAGTGAAATTCGGATACATTGAAATATGCTGTTGTGCTCTTCGTCCTTGATGCATGCCAAGTTTTTACCTCTTCCTTTAGGGATCTATGGTTAAAATATTTTATCTTATTCCTGTTGCTGAATCAAATTTCCACATCATAAATGAATAATTCAAAGGTTTAAATTAAATATCTGAAATGTGGGTTTGTATCTGTTACGCACAAGCAAATATAACTTTTATACAGTTGAATTTGCTTTCTATATTAGGTCATAATTAGCTGTTAACATTCCACTTTTAATGTTTCACTTGAGAACTTTCTATTAAACCATTATTGTCTATCATCTTGTAATAAAAGTTTGTATTGAAAGTCTTTTGGGTTTGCCCCCTTTTTTTCGGCTATTCACGTCACAATTTGGTGTTGATTGTAACCGGAAGGACTTTTTTGGTTGTACAGTACAGTAGCTCTTGATGGCCGCTAGAGGTCGTAAAGTATAACGCGATGAAGACGTTGAAATATTGACTGGCATAAAGAAAAGGTATGCCGTTCTGCTTCTCGTTTCAGAGATACAAACTTCAAAAATACTGATGAAGAGAATATATTTTGCAGTGAAGGTCCCTGAATATCCCTGATACTCATGATGACCACAAAACTAGCAGGAAGTGGGCAATTACAAAAGGTCTTGAGCACTCCAGCAACTACTATCCAAAAGAAAATATCAACCTAGCAGAAAGAACATGGAGAAAGTTAAAGACGGCCTGCTACAAAATTATTATAAATCATAATAGAGTGACTAAGCTATATCCTGATAGGCATAGTAATTAAAAGTAATAGCTTAAGAAAATAATAAAAGCTTGTATATTGCTTAAAAACACCTCACCATAATTAAAATAAGCTTTACTCCCAATAACTCTTTAAGCACTTTTATGTTTAAGTGTCTAAAAACAGGAACTAATAATAATGTGTTCTTCATGTTTTTTCCCCACAAGGGTATGTGATTATACAACAAAATTGTATATTATTGAATTTGGTTATAAATAAATTTAAGGGTGTAGTACATACATGCTTTAGCAATAACAGTAAATTATGCACTACTACATGCAACTTACCCTAAAACCAACCCAAATCCAACCCTACAGGAAGACGACGTCGTCAACATTGTGCTCAGAACTTTAATGTATAACACTGTAAAATAAAGTGTGTAGATCTAAAGAGCTCTAAACAAATCACACCAAGAACCACACAAACACCATGTTTCCATAAACACTTTATAATAGGATTTGGACCTAACAGGTAAACACAGTTCGCTCAATGACATGGCTTTTTCTCTTAAATACTTTCCATTCTATAAAGAAAACTGTAAAAATATTTAATCATAACTAATTAAAAGATCTCTGGGGGGGTCGTATTGTGATCCTGACGAGGCGATGATGAATTTGGGGGGGGGAGGAGTAGCAGCAGCAGAGGGGCGGGGCTTCACCGTGACGATGGCGTGGTGTTGCCATTCAGAGCAAACCTGATACACAAGAGATTTATTTTAATCTAAATATTACATTCAAATACACTTACTTGTTTATTGGTATTTTCTATATCACCGTATTTTTATAAAGACCCGCTCACCTGCACACTCTCTCCATCATGTGTGTGACCAGGAGGTCAGAGATGCCAGGGCAGGACTCTTCTGCCAAGTTGAAGGCATTCTCCAGCTCCTCTATGGCACCCATTCCTCCTCCACATGCCCTCCTCTTCTCCTTCAGCTGGAGAGCAGACAGACTTATAAAGCTTATCACAGTTTATTACACTTTACTGCTGCCTTATCTACTGCTACCGTGTTTTAAAAAAATGATAGCGTTAGAGTTACAGTGAGAAGTGAGTATATCCAGTCAAGGAAATGTTTGGTTATGTATAGCCTATACGAGGTGAGGGTTTTGGGTGCTTGTACCTCTCTAAAGATGGGAGAGACCAGCGCTGACAGACATTGTGACTTGGGCTGCCTCTTTACCGTCTCTACTGCCTGTAAAACAAATTCAGAGTACAACTTTTCCTTTCAAGCAGGGGTGTCAAGAGTACCGGTACTTCAGAACAAAGCCAATGGCAAAATAAAATGGTGTAACTGGTCCACAGCACTGTTCTTTTAGCATCACTAATAGTTTCTGTTGATATTGTGTGTTTGTTGTTGTTGTTGTTTATAGTTTTTATTAAGCTGTAGTTTCAGTTGTAGTTATTTTATTACATAAAAACAAAAGGAAGCTGAAAAATATTGCCTTGCAATTGTATGTAACCTGCTGAGGTGGAGAAAATCTAAACAAAGTGACAGAAAATCAACGAACAGGTATCATAAATAGAAATTACATTACTAAAATGTTGTTATAAAAACATTTTTTTCTTTTTATGATTGAATATGACAGGACACAACCCCAGCAAATGCTGTTTAGGGCGTGGTTTAGTTTTTAAAGCAAATACAAAGTAACTGTTTGAATGCTGACCTCTGAGTCTGTGTTTGTGTAACCCTTCTGGAGCTTGTTCATGGAGCTGGGCCGGACTGTGGGGAACGTCCACATGGGACACTGGTCTCTGTCATCATTATCTCCATCCCTGTTTGAGTTCAAAGGAGAAACGAAGAACACTGTTCCTTTCAAGGCTATAAATCATGAGGATCAATTCAGCAGATATTTAATTAAAAGTAATAGGAAATGAATAATACATCACGATGAATTAGAGGGCAGTTATTGATTGTACAGTATGTGCTTCATAATGGATGGATGACATACATATCAGAATCATCAGAGCTAGACTCGTCTCCGTGGCCTTCGGACTTCCAGCGGCGGTATCGGTCGATCAGCTCTGTCAGATAGGATGTTTTCTTGGTGTAGCGTGTGATGAATTTGTGCTTCAGTAACTCCTTGGCGGTCGGCCGCTGCACAAAACCAGAAGAGTGATGCCATGCCTGATGTTTTTAAAAAGCTTAAGACGTCTGACTACAATCAGTCCATTATGGGACACAGGGTCATGTATTCTGTGCTATTATTAATGCTACGCTACCTGTTAAAAGTTTGGAATAAGTAAGATGCTCACCAAGTCTGAAAAATACTGTAAAAATATATTGTGAAATATTATTACAGGAATATTGTGAAATGTTAATTAATCTTAAAAATTTAATTTATTCCTGTGACAAAGCTGAATTTTCAGCATCATTACTCCCACTCTTGAGTGTCACATGATCCTTCAGAAATCATTCTAATATACTGAGTTGCTGCTCAAAATAAAATTTCTTGTTATTATGAATGTTGTTTTATTATTTGATTATTTTGTGGAAGCTTTGATAGGCTAACTAACTAGTTTAGGTTTTTATAATTAATAATTTAATAATTTTATTCAACAACAATGCATTAAAGGGATCATACATGACATGATCATACATAAAATATATAAAATAACGATTTAACTTTTTGCAAAAAATTCTGAACCCCAACAAAAACTGCTTTCAACATTGATATTAAGAAATCAGCATATTAGAAGGACAGAAACCAGTTCTTTAAAATTTTAATATTTTGCATTATTACTTTTTTGTATTTCACTATTAAATAACAGCCTTACAGATTATAAAAGATATTCCAAACGTTATATTGTTGTAGATATTGGGGTTAACCTGAAACGTTGTCCTATAATCAGGAAAAGCTGAATACTTACGAAGCGGGGGTCTTTATTGAGGCATGCCTCCACAAACTCTTTGAAGGGTTTGCTGTAGGAGCCCTCCAGCGTCGGGGGAGTGTTCTTGGGAATGAGAAACAGCACTCGCATGGGATGCAGGTCAGAATTCGGGGGTTCACCCTTCGCCAGTTCAATAGCTGTAATTCCCAAGGACCAAATGTCTGCCTGCAGTCAGAAAAGCAAACCTAAAAGTCTCATTTCATATTTCAGCTGGTTACTATAAAAATATGTTTAAAAAAAATTAAATACAATTATTATCTGCTACTATGCTAAACCAAACTATGCTACTGAACAGTTTCCATGCCTACCACTTAATAAAAAAAAAAGAAAAGGTTTTACCACCCCAGTGTTTTCACAGCTCTACAGCCAAATTTGCACATTAATATTCAGATTGTTCTTTTGCGTGCTGAGAAAAGTCCATTCGTCTGGATCTCCGCACCTTAAAATCATACGCGGACTGTTTGATGACCTCTGGAGCCATCCAGAAAGGAGTTCCCACAAAAGTGTTTCTCTTGATCTGGGTGTCTGTGAGCTGTCCCGCCACCCCGAAGTCTGCCAGCTTCACATCTCCCTGCTCAGACAGCAGCACGTTGGCAGCTGCCACGAGATACAAACATGAATCATTAGCACAGAACTCAGATGATTAAATATGAAGCACTTCCTAGCTGGCCTGATTGAGTAGGCAGACATGTAGTTTATCACACCTTTGATATCGCGGTGAATCTTCCTCTCCGAATGCAAGTATTCTAGTCCCTTCAGAATCTCCCTCAATATAGTGGCAATGTACGTCTCCTCCAGCGGTCCTGGTTTCAACTGAGGTGTGTGGAGGAAAGCAGAAGGAAAATTTCATTTCTAAAGCTGAAAGCCCTTTAAGAATTCATGAACACACACACACACAAATATTCCCAAAACTGAAGAGCCACTGTCGTTTTACTTACAAGATCTAAAGCAGAGCCGCCTCCTAAATACTCCATGATGATCCACAGCTTAGTTCCCTATAGATGATAGCAAAAATAACATGCCATTTCTTTAAATGTCACTTGATATTTGTTGTATTTAGCATTCATATTTCACCAGCAGACATCTCATCATGTGGCTTATAATGTTCTTTATTGGCATTTATTGTTGTATAGTGAACCTGTATCATCCATGCAACCTTTCAAATCCAACAATAGTTGGAAAAAGTTATTAAAAATGTTCTTTAGATGTATGAAAATAACGGCCAAAATGGCACCTAAAAAAACAATGTTTAATTTAAAGAATAAAGGTGCAGACTCAAGGAAATCATCTGGTACTTTGCTTTATATAAGTGTTGAAAAACTTGACTGAAACAAGAAATTTGATGAGATAAAATATGATTTTATCCATAAGAATTTGACTAAATGGTGGACGCTACAAACCAAATGAGAGTTTGTCAAGGGGACATTGTTTGGCTAGTTAGTTAGCATTGTTCTCTCTTAACAATTACTTGTACATTGACATTTCTTTCAAGCAACACTGAATATGAACATTTTACAATAGACATTTGCTTTTGTTATGCCAACAGCAAACCAGCTCTGTCATGACATCATTAGTCACAGGGTATTTTGGTTAGGATTTTAACCTGGCAGCAGTTGTACCAGCAGTTCAAATGTCTTTTATATCTTCATTAAAAGTTTAGTGTGTGTTGGTTTGTTTGTTTGTTTGTGTTTAACGCTGTTCCAGTTTCTGTGGCTATTTTCACGTTTTTAAAATGGTTTTCTTATAAAACTGTATTTGGCTTAACTTTGTTAAAAATCTCTTCAAAAGAGTTGTTAGTCCGTGTGACATCAGTGGCTCTACTTCAATTTTATGAAGCTATGAGATTATTTCTATTACATTCAGGAGAAATTGTGCACATGCTGAACGTACACAACACTGATAAGGTCTGGGGAAAACTCACATATGCCTTATCATACTCTCCAAAATGGAAGAAGACTTTACCTGAGGCAGAAGAATTGTTTTCATCACAAAAAAAGTATTCTCGTAGCTTTGCAAAACTTGTTGAGCCACTGATGTCACATGGGCCATTTTATCCATGTCCTTCCAGATCATTTCAGTTGTGTTGCTGTCTATGGAGGGTCTGAGAGCTCTCCGATTTCATCAAAAATATCTTAATTTATGTTCTGAAGATGAACGAAGGTCTTGCAGGTTTGGAACGACATGACATGACTGCCATTTATGCATGAGCTAACCTTTTAAGAAAAAGACTTCATGTTGGCTTGCTGCATTGCCGTTCAAAAAAAACACCAGCACCTGTAACAATGGGGGAGCGTACCTTCAGATATGAGCCATAGTATTTGGTGACATAGGGGCTGTCACACTGGCTAAGCACCGTGATCTCCTGCTGAATGTCCTCGATCTCATCTTCCGCCTCCTCCAGGTCAATGATCTTGATGGCCACCACCTCTTTAGTGCGATTGTTGATGCCCTTGTAGACCTCACCGAAAGACCCCTTCCCAATGCGCTCCTGTTTCGTGAAATACTCCTCCGGATCTAGCCGGGAATTCTGTTGGAGAGAGAAAGACAGCAGAGGAATGATGTGAGACACAATGACAGATCAACTTCAATAATCAGTTACTTACTATAGGATGATCTACTATACATTTTTTACACTATTTACGTATATATAATGACAATTTCAATTAAATGAAACAGACATGACGTTGCTTTCCAATGATCTGTATTAAAAGTCAGACACAATAAAACGTTAAGACAGCCCCCAATAACTCTAAACAGAGAAATGTCATGACATGCCAGGCTTAATAAATATTATCGTGATTTGATTGATTATGAGATTACAGCCCTGGGTGCAGAAGGACCAGACTCGGCTGCGGATTTACCTGGTTCTGCATGTCGCGGAGGTGCGCCATCCTGACGGCAGGTCGCTGTGAGAGCAGATGTGGCCCTTTCTGCCAAAGGAGGGGTGCTGGAAAACACTTCAACGGTTTGCTCTTCCTCCTCCGATCCCCTGCTTTGCTAGCTAGCTTTTACATACAAAAACACCTCTGCATGTCCTGTTCGTCTGCCGTGTTTTCGGCCTCCAATCCCCTGATGGCGGACCCCGCAGCCTGGCGAGAATCACAGTTAGGTGTCGTGTGACTCCATGTATGAAACCCTCTGCTTACGAGCTAGTCGCTTTCCGCGTCTAATTGTTTTATATTGATCAGCTCACGTTCGGGCGGCTCTTCATTTATTGCTTGCGGGAGAACAAAATAATAGGAGCAACAGCGCATGCGCAGCTTCTGATTCAGTGAACTGGGGATTGTGGGAGCTGTAGTCATACTGGTAAACATGAAATAAATGAAATGGAAATTGATCCTATCCGCTTTGCAATGCATTATTGTATTATTCATCCGTGATTTTTTTTTTTTTGTATTTATTTTTTATTTGTTTGTTTTTACCTGCTGGCAAAAAAAAGCTAAAACCAACCGAAGCTGGTTGCCTGGTTTTAGCTGGTCAACCAGCCTGGTCTTAGCTGGTTTAAGCTGGTCAGCAGGCTGGTTTTATAGAGGTTTTGACCACTTCCTTAGCTGGTCAGGCTGGAAGACTAGCTGGAACGTAACTGAAATAAAACCGTAAATCCGATCAGCCAAGCCAGGCTGGGAGACCATCTTAAAACAGCTAAGACTGGCTAGTTTTTTTTTTTTTTTTTTTCTTCAGCCACTTTGTTCTATTTGCTTCACTTTTGAGATGCAGTGTCCCCATCTCAAAATCAAATCAACAACCTAAACTAGAACAACACTGCTGGAAAACAAGTTTACCAAATAAACCAGGTTTATTTCAGTTAGTCTGACTTATTGCCAGTTAATTTGGTTTAAAATAAGTCAGACCATCTGCCATAAACCTGGCTTATTTGGTAAACTTGTTTTATGAAACATGTTTTGTTTTCAGTAGTGAACGTTTTTTCATAATCTGTTGAAAACTTAAATGTACGTTACAATACAAAAACAGAAAAGTCACATCACATTTTTAACCAACTTGATAGGTCATGTGACAGAGACAACTACAGGTAAACATGGTAACAGTTTCAAAGTTATGGCTTTTCAGATGCAGCTCAAGTCTTGGTGGCAAAACACAACCGCTTGACCAGTTCCAGTTGACTTTATCATCAAATACACTAAAATGCCATGTATTGTGTTTTGTGTGTAACGATTACCAGTTATATAAAGGCCTGTTGCCATATTATCTGTGCACTTAAATCTACACTAAATAGATTCATTAGGCTTAACAGTAGGATAATGCGATTGCATAAAAATTACATGTTTGACAAATACAGTACAAATAGACTACTGCATACTGTAGCCTAGGTGCATGCATACACCAAATACTAACAATTAACAATCTGTGATAATTTCATAAGGTATATGGATCAGAATATTTTTGCTACCCACTGTATCCACACAAGCAGCCTACTGTTCGGGCCAGTTATTTTAATGCAATAAATAGCTCTTAAAACAGACTTTGATTACGGATGCATTGAATGAAACTATTGGTGGCATCCCTGTAAGAGTCTCCGTGTCAGTGCCCATACTCACACTGAGGTGATCATGAGTCAAACACAGTGTTGCGTTGGTTTGTAATGATAGGATTAACTCGCTAAACATAGACAGATAATAACTTACCCGGTCAACCACTAGAGCAAAGCATTAATGAACTTCCACTGATCCTTAGGGAAGAATCATTATATGAATTAAACATTTTATGTGGAGCCTTCACACATACAGTAGGTCTGTTAGACAAACCCTATTTTTTTTAATACAAGTGTGATTTTTAAGCTATTAATATTAATGTTGCACGTTATATATCCTATTGTATCCTATAGGACATTGTATTAAATTTGATAGATAGAGAAGAAAGAAGGTTTGAAAGATATTATTCGAATTCGTTTAATTTGGTATAACAAGACTACAAGCATTGCAAGTCTTGCCAGGATGCCAGGAGTGTTTATATTTAGACTAACGTTAAGCCGTTCACTTGGTTGATTAGTGGTTACCTAAGCATTCCAGGTAGCGAGAAAAATCGCTTCCAAGTGTCTGATTCAGGACACAGGCGAACAGCGACCTCAGACAGCACGATGGGAATATGACCAGCTCGGCAGCGTGTGTTCTTCTCGTGAAAAACACAAAACTGATGGAAGAGATTTTGAAAATGACAAAACATAAAATCGGGCAGACGAAGTTGGAGAATCGATCAGAGTAGGTTGCTATCCAAAGAATTTAATGTGGGCTGTTCAGTTGTAGTTGTTTTCCCTGATTGGCTGTTTGCGTCGCAGCGTACCTGTTTCTGATTTAATTTGTCTGGACGTTCGTCGGAGAAATGAGCTTCGTCGTGTTAGTAGAGTTTGTGGGGTGCTTATGTAGGCAACTTCAGCCAGTGAAGTTGCAGTGTTTTGTGCTCGGGTCAAAGCAACATGAGGGACATGAACGTGTTTGAGCGCTCCTCCGTGTTCGCCGCGGAGATGATGATGGAGGTGTTTGATCGGACTCCAACGGAAAAAGAGCTCGTCTATCAGTCCAAGGAACTCTGTAGAGACTTCATTCACTCCAGAATCGTAAAGGAAGGACTGAGTTGGTCAAAAATCGAGTTTGATGTGCCCGAGCCGCACGGAGCTCTTGTAGATATATCAGTGGTGCTGCTAAAACTGGGTAAGAAAACCAGGAGTGAGTGTAAGTTGGTGCTCTTAACAGGTGTTATGCTATTAAGACTATTTCATAACATCACAACTCAAAAGTCAGCTTTTTTTATTTCAAATTGAGTTTCATAAACTTATAACTTACTGTTATTTATAGCAGCTGTGTATAAATACAATGACAAGAAAACCAATCATAAGAGTCACTTTTTTATTATATAAGTCACCTGAAAGCAGAATAAGTTTATTAGGATAGGACAACATTTGGCTGAGATACAGCTGGAATCTGAGGGTGAAAAAAATCTAAATATTAAGAAAATAACCTTTTAAAGTTGTCCAGACTTACAAAATATCTTCATGAAACATGCTCTTTTCTTAATATTGTATAGATTTTTGGCATAAAAGAAAAATCAATGATGTTGAACCAATGTATTGTTGGCTATTACTACATATATACCTGTGCTACTTATGAATGGTAGTTTTGTTTTACAGGTGATGAACTGGAGTGTATGCGCCCATATGTGTATCGCAATATCGCAAAGCAGCTGAACATCAGTGTATCAGTGGAGGCTGTGGTGTCAGATGCGTTTCTCTCTGTAGCAACAGAAATCCTAGTCATGGGTAAGTGATCTGGAAGATAATATAAAACATGTTTTATAGGTAGTGTTTGTGGGTATGACTTTGCTGTCCCTACTTTGAAGTGTTTAAAAGAATTAACAACCAAAAAATGAATAAACATTTAAGCATTTGTTATATGCATCTTGTTGTTATTATTGCTAATTCAGTGCCTAATTGGCTATATTAAGACCAACAAAATAAATAAATCCACTGCATATGAGGACATCACTACTATAAATGGAGTGAATTTGGAGATGTGGGATTTGTTCCAAATGTAAATGAAGCGATGTTAGCCTCAGCAGGGTTTGAGATTTAAAAAAACCATTTCAAGACATTATCAATTTAATTAGGTTTTTATTAAATTATGGTAAAATTGTAATCTAAAACTGGAAGAGCTATTGACTTTAGTGTGTTATTAGATTTCAGTGGTGTGTTTGAGAGGGGCACTTTGATCATCAGTTTAATGACAAGTTCTTCAGTGGTCTTTTTTTGGAACATGGAAAAAACCCTAAAAAGGACATACCCACATTCTTTCGTTTGTACATATTTGGTCACATATTTTATCTGGGTTCTGCTTCTATTGATGTACATGGTGGTTGCAGTGGAGTCCTAAACCAACTCTGCCTGATCTTCTCACAAAACTTATCTTCTGTACTTTATCTTCTGTAATAAGGTGAGAAGTTATCCTAAATGAATACTGAATATGAAGGAACAGCTGCAATAGTCCCTGACTCGTTAGTCAAGCATGGCAGTGTGTCATGTCAGTCTTAAAGGTCTTAAAGGCATGGCTCAGCTTTCCAGTTCTTCTCATGGAATTGCGTTTACTTTCAAGGGATCACATGGGGCAAAGTGGTGGCCATCTACGCAGTAGCAGCCGGGCTGGCGGTGGACTGTGTGCGTCAGGGTCATCCGGTCATGGTGCACACCATAGTGGACAGTCTGGGAGAGTTTGTGCGTAGGAACCTGGTCCCATGGCTCAAAAAGAGAGGAGGATGGGTAGGTGTTCATTCTCTGTACTGCCACCTTCATGAACCAAAACTGGTCCTGACCTCTGCAGGCCATATGAGGAAATGAAGTATTGTCACCCACCTGTTTTAGTGCATTTAATTATTTTCTTGTACTACTGCGATTCTATACTATACATGTTTTATTTAATTATTTTTTTTAAAGAAATTGTTACTCTTATTCAACAAGGACTCTTAAAAAAATTAATTCATTTAAATTGACAAAGACGTTTTATAATTTTACAAAATATTTGTTTCAAATAAATGTTCTTAGTTTACATCATGGTTTACACAAAAATATTAAGCAGCACAGCTGTATTCAGCAATGAGAATGATATTAATAAGAAACATTATGTTAAGAATTCAACATATTGGAATGATTTCTGAAGGATCGTGTGACACTGAAGACAGCAGTAATGGCTGCTGAAAATTCAGCTTTGCATCACAGAAAAAAAATTGCAATTTAAAATACATTAAAACTTACAAAACAGCAGTTGAAATTGTAGGAGTTATTTAGAATTTTATAGATTTCACTGTATTTTTCTGAGCAAATATGCATCCCTGATGGGAAGGTTCTTTTTTTATATATATATAATATTATTGACCCATGTGATCGCATGCAATGTTTCCTTTTCATCTGTCTTTCCAGGGGGACATATTAAAATGTGTGGTGAACATGGATTCTAGAGCTCGTGCCCACTGGTTATCAACAGCTGTGTTCACATGGAGGCAATTCTTAAAGACCATGTACATCTACCTGACAAAGTAGCCTTGTGCAGGAAATCATCCTGTAGACTGAGAACTGAAGCTTTCCCATCTCTCGCAGGACAATTTGAATGGTCTATTGTACTATTTTTGGAGCAAACAGCCCCTCACAAAGGTCATAGCACATCACCCGGGTTTAACCGCACCTTAATCCTCTTATACCTGTCATTATTTCTTTAAAATACACTATGCACAGACTGAAACAAATACTACGAAATGACATTGTGGGGTTGTGGGGGTGGCACTGTGAAGGGAATATGTACTATATTCATTGCTGGAGCTACATCTGTCTTCCTTAGTGTAAACCTACTCAGAAATATGGTATATGCAGGTATTTGAGCTCTTTTTGTGCTGACACATTGCGTGGATTTATTTCACTGAGATTTTATACTGAATATATGTGGTGATGAGTGAAACATTTTAATGTTTGGCAATCTTCAGATTTTTATTTTTAAAATTATTGCTTAAAATGATGTTTGGCATGTCACTTTGCACTATCAGCTGTACAGTTTGGGTGGTGTGTGTGAAACACTGTTGTCACCAGCTGTATACATCAATAAAGATTTTAATGTGTGAACTGAAAGAGAAAGGTTCGGATGTTCATGGAAGACCAAAGAAATTATAAATATTTTTTCCCCCAAGAAAGACTAGTAAAAATCAGAAGTCACACACACACAAAAGCTAATTTCTATTGTGAATATACACTACACACTAACCTTCAAATAATTCTGTTCAGTTATGCACTCAATACTTGGACAGGAATCCTTTTGCAGAAATGACTGCTTCAATGCGGCGTGGCATGGAGGCAATCAGCCTGTGGCACTGCTGAGGTGTT